>SNQN01012005.1:0-14385 GCA_008642245.1 Bassia scoparia | reverse complement strand
CATAAAACCAGATTTGGGTGTTAAATGAGATGAATTAGGGGGGTTAATTGACTTAAAGACTAACGGTGTTAAAATTTAACGGTTTTGGGCTTCATTAAGGGTATTTGGGTTATTTTCTCTAATGTCGGGGATATATGAGGCGTTTCTAAAAACACGGGGGTATATGAGTTATTAGGCTTAAAGTCAGGGGTATATATGGGGAAAAACCTCATATTATATTTACATTTCTTATACGAAGTAGTAAATTTAGATTACGGGGTTGCATAATTATTTGCTTGTAATTTAAACACGAGATGGATTAAACACGAGATGGAGTAATTGGGTAAAATGGTATTATCTATTCTTCCCTTGGTCCCTCCCTTTATTTAGTTAATTAATTCCATTACTACTTATTATATGATTCCCTTTTTTTTCCACCTACTGCACTTTTCATCATTCTTCGCTGCTTTCATTCAACCGATCCGACCACCTCTTCCCTTGATTTTCCTTCCTTTGATTTTACAATTCGATCACTTGTATTACTTTCTGCTTTTTTTAATTTTCCCTTTTGCTTTCCCGTACTTCCTTTCTCCTCCCTTCCTTCTTGTCGACAAACATGTTATATGCTCATGGATAAAAACGTGTAATTAGGAGAAAAAAAAGCTCAAAAGGAAAATCTCATAAAAAAACCCTCAAAAATAATTCAAGTAAAAAAACAAAACAACTGTATAAATACTTTTTAGACGGAGGAATGCTTGTCAACTATTCGTATTAACTTCCTTATCCAACTTTCTCTCTCCTCTCTCACATTGACTCTTGTGCGAAAAAACTCACATCACCTCACGCAAAGTTCATCATTTACTCACATAAATAAACAGAGTTAGAGTGCGACTATTTTGTTTTATTTCATACTTCCATACTTCATATTTCATACTACTCAGTGTGGATACCTACATTTTTTCCTAGCCCAAGACGGCCAATGATAAGACACCCCTTGCAAAACACAAGCTGAATTGAGAGAGCTACAGCCCCGACAGACCCTAAAAGGCAAGTTTTTACTACATCAGACACATTTTCCTACACCAAAGCACCCTTAAAAGGCAAGTTTTTACTACATCAGACACATTTTCCTATACCAAAGCACCCTTAAAAATGATTTTTAAAATTTCCATATTAGTTTAAATTATTTTTGACATTTTTGGAATTTTTCTAAGCATTTTGGCATTTTTTTTGGAATTTTCAACAATTTAATTAATTTGCGATAATTAATATAATTTTAAAAGCGAATTCCCAAAATTCACAAATTTTAAGCACAACGCACAATATTTAACAAGGAATGTTTTCATATTACTCCCATAAACTTTAGACCTGTGGAAATGTAAACCCAATAATACTACCACTTGACCTGCGAAATATAAATGAAAATACGGAGAACATTGGCATGTCACCGTCACGTGTTAAACGTTTAGGCTAAAATATAATTTGGCAGCGGAAATCAGAATTAGCGAAATAGTTCAATACACAAGTATTAAAATCCCAACATATAAAACTCGTTAACAAGTTGGAACCATTACGGCCCTATTTGCAAATAAGGGTAAAATCCATTTTTAATAAGCAAACTAACAAAACCCGAAATACAAACGTTCTGAAAAGTCCTACGATACGTTGCATAAATATTAGGTACGTTCGGCTCTCATCAGACCATCCATTCCAAGTCTAGTACTTTATTCCAAACAGTAATAAATCTATTCCCATAATTTCCAAATGAAATAAGGACATCACAGGTCACACCAAAGAAAGAAAGGTGGGACGCAAACAAACAACACAAGACACAATTTAAGCAAAAGCTGGAGCGTCAAGTTACCGAAATCAAAAACAAACGGAACAGCATCGTCCCCTAAAAACTAGACATAGCCTGATTACGACATCTGCTTAGAAAACAAAGAGAAACCAATTGTGGTGTTTCATTAACCACTACAGCATTATACACATACAAAGATCCGCAAACTCAGACCATTATATCATATTATACATACAGCTGCCTCAATACAATACATTCCCAAAATATCAACCACTCCTGTTAACTAATTGAACCGTGCAAAATAATTAACTCGACTCCAATACAATGACTCAATATATTATACTATTGTAGATATAATTTGAGCATAGACAAGGTTTCCAAATCCCAGACACACGAGGTCTACTAGCTTCAATCCCTAGACACACGGACGGTCTACAGTTCAATCCAGACACACACAGGTGCGCACAATTCAATTCCCCATCCTTCCTCGTCGAAAGCAACAACAGTTCAATAAACCAGATGGCGAACGGGGCGGCGACTCCTTCCGTCACATCAGTTTAGATGAGATCTCAAACTAACCCCAATTTTGGGATAAAATCCATTTTTAAAAATAATACTATAAAGACACGTTATGAGTTGACGGCGGCCTAGAAAGGAAGGCGAAATAAAATCGCAACCCCAACCCTGATTGTCGAAATTCTAGACGTTGCACAAATCTAAGTATTGCCATAGTCATAAATTTATTTAACTGTTAATTCTAAGCACACATTCACATGACTCCAACACGACCACAAATTCACTTGAAACTCTTTTTAACACAAAACCATGTCTCTTTATTAAATAAACCTGTTGGGAGCAAGCCAACTAACCCGTCAATTAAGACTTGAATACATCCCTTTACTCATTCATACATCAGGTCATGACTGAGTATAAATCGCCTCAATGAAGTAAGATACACTTAACCACTTAAATCAACCATATAATGATATATAAACCAAGTTAATTAAGACAAAGATTAATCAAACAACTGCCCAAAACATCCTAGGCAAACAGCCCAATTGCAATATACTTGACTAAGATGTCGATAATGTACATTTCGTGTCTACCAAATAATTCCATGGATGATCCTACTCATGCTCTAAGTCATAAACAACCACAAACATACATAAGATTCAAGGATTACGCAAGTGGTACGTACCTTGAGCAATTGAATAAAAGTTAAATCCATTACTCAGAAATGACCTCTACGAAGTCCTCCTACATCATTTTACAAAACTCGACTCAATACACTTTGCACGTAATTTACAGCAATACTAAGAAGTTTAATAAGCCTCGAAAAACCATTCAAACAATTTTTATGCCTCACAAGAACCCCATTAATAGTAAAGAAATTATATCTAAGTTCTAGTTTGAAAAATCATGAAAATAGTTTTTAAATAATAAATTCAGCACTTTATTTCATTTCACAAATAGAAATTTCTTTTCACCCAAAATCATCAATCAACAAACAAACATGCTTATACGATAGTACATATATTAAGCCATTGATTTTGAAGTGAAAAAACATTATTCTCAATACTAATAGCTTCAAAAATAATTTATACAATCTATTATAAAAACTTGCCATAAGAACAGGTTTAAGCTGTATACATATTTAATAATTCATAAATAAGTTATTTCATACAAACATGATTAAAATCATCAAAATTCCAAAATACATACTTATAAATAACCCCTGAAATTTTATTTTAAAGCCCTAAAAATTCAATTCCATTGTCATACAATTCAAATATCATAGAGCAGAGTTTAAACAACCTAATCCTTAAAACATGAAATCCCCAATTTAAAGCCTAAATTCAACTTTTATCAAATCTGAAATTTTTCTTTTTAAATTAAATTATTACACAACAACTATAAATCACATAAATCTTAGAAAATCATACCCAAACAATAGTATAGAGTAATTGGTTGTAAAGCTCACCAATAAAATCCAATATAACATGAATTAACATGGGAAGAAGAAGAGAAAAGCAAGGAGAGAAGGAGGGAGAGAGGACAGCTGGTTGGTGGCGGCCCAGCAGGGGCGGCGGCCAACAAAGGGCGGCGACGGAGCAGCGCGAGGGGCAGTTGACGAGTTGCAGCTCACACCCGCAGTACCACCTCCTCTGTTTCTGCTTCTCGCTCACGGTGTTCTCTCTCTCTCTTTTTTTGAAATCAGAAAGTGAAGGGAAAGTGGCGTAAATATGGAAAGGAAGGAGATAAACTTCTTAATGTATCTAGTTTTGGCTAGGTTAATTCTTAGATTTTTATTTTTTTTTTGGATAAAATAAAATAAAATCAAGTAAAAATAGATATCGTAAAATATATTACTAAGCGAAAATAATGATAATTAAATAGAATTTAATAAATACATCGGTTTATAAAATAATTGTTTAATATTTATAAGAAAATATATTATAAAATCCGATGAAATACGGGGATTACATGAAAAATAGTTATATTTCTGGAAAAAATGGGACCCGAGTAAACGGCCCATTCCGGAAGTTCGAGCTATCCGAGCGTCAGCCACTGGCTGCTCCCCAAAGATGTTCTAGGTCCTACCCCTAGCTCTTAGGCACGAATGGCATTGAATAATAATTCTTCCGGATTTTATTCGTATACACATACGCTAAATAAGCAAGAAATTCAAGTGGAAAAAGGGAAAGAACTTGGGCGCTACACGCCCAGCTTCCGTGTGCCTTCAAGCTTGATTTGCCTATAAATAGGCACCCATGGCTCCTCATTTCACATCCACACTTCAGTGTGCAAAACCCATGCCGGTTTCCCACACACACTCTCTCTCTAAAAACACCCTTTAAACACACTTAAATCTCTCTCAAATCAAATCAATTTCAACAATCAAACAAGTTCTTTCAAAGCTCTTTTAAGGGTTATTGAAGGTTATTGAAGGTTATTTTAGGTTCTTAAAAGGGATCAAGGGTTCTTAGGGTTCGAAGCATTATTCTCGATCGAAAGCGTCAGTTGCAAGGTTAGTTTGCGGCCAATGTCAATTCTTAAACACCCTTTGCACGCTTGATAAAAATTTGACTTTCTATGTAATTGGCATGTAATATTGACTTAACAACTATTTGACATGAATTAAATAAAAATATGTTAGGAAAATCTAATTCTTGTTGAATGCTTGCATGGTTGTAATCACACCTTTATATGTTCTTAAACAAGACCGTCAAAATATATGTTCTCACGCCTAATAAGACTAATTCATGAACAATATGGCTTTAGGCACCTTGAATATGGAACTAAAACACGTGTTGCAACAACAAATTAGTCTTACGTGCATCTATTTTTTAATCAACCCACCTAGTAATTGAATGCTTGGGTTAAAACGGAAATGTCTTTGTTATTGCTTTTTGACAATGGACTCGCAACGACCGAATAGAGGCCGCTAGATGCAGGAGGATGTGCACTTATTTCTCCCTTACCTTGTCCCTATCCTACTTTGGTGCACGACCAGACTATGGAGTCCTTCGCATTGCTTTATGAATTATAGGCAAGGCTTAATTCGGGTTCCGCAGCTTCTCGAAAGAAGTGTGGTGGCGACTTCCTCTACTCGTTTCGAGTATAATACACACAACTCCAAGCATACTCATCACACTATGCAAAGGTAAGAATTCAATTCTAGCAAGACAAAAGTCATCACCTAATTGTACCCCCAAGACAGAGGGACCGGACCCATTCCGGCCCGATGATGCCCCGGCGCCCGTACACTCTAAGTTACTAGCTTAGCTTTTTCTAAATGAATCAAATTTATGTCATAATTATGGAGCGGTATAGATGCAAGCTTTGCTATCATAAATTTGGGAATGGTAAAGCTCTAGGAGGTCACATGAGGTCTCACACGATGAATTCGCCAATTACTCTGAAACCGATAATAGAACCGGAGTCGGAACAACCCTGCCCTGCCTTGTCTTCTAGGACTAAATAAGGGGGGGGGGGGGTACTGAACGTCGGCACACGCATTGCAAATAGCAATCATGATGATAAGACTTTTTCGTTCGTTACGTCGTAGGGTAGGGAAGCGAAAGTGAGAGGAAGTCCTTCCAGAGTAGTAATCCGACTAGTAAGAGAAGTTTGATGAGGATTGTTCACCGCCAAAAGCCTCCAACTTCTAGCTCTTCTGAGTATCATCACTTTCATCAACAACATTACATTAATCATCGCCATGATCACGAAGATAKCAAGAAAGAGAAGAGTAAAATGAATCACAATAGCAACAACAACAATGATGTTGGATACCCGTAGTTGCAACTCCAAATTAATTTCTGACGAAGATTTAGCGTACTGTAAGATAATGATTTCACAAGACAACAAGTAAAGTGGAAATAATATGTTCATTAGGCATGAAGACGGTAAAGATGAATATGACTATGATCGTGATGATTTGGGTGATGATTCTTCAACTCGAATTATGACGAATAACAAATTCAAGTGTATGACTTGCAACATGGTTCACAAATCGTACCAAGCATTAGGAGGTCTCAAAGAAAGGCACAAGAAAAACAAGAAAAACRAGTCTCTTCTTGAAAACAATGATCCTCATAATCAAAGTTGTGATTATAGTAAAGGAGTAGAACAAGGAGAGTTGTTATTATTGAAGAAGAAAGTTCATGGATGTCCAAACTGTTATAGGGTTTTTGCTTTGAAACAAGCTCTTGTGGGGWTGAAGKATCACATGTTATCGCGAGAGGGAATCATGATATCRAATTTGATAAGTCGTCTTTTTCTCTAATAAGAAGAAGATTAAGATKTTGACGATGATTAAGGGTAGTAGTAATACTACTAATAATAATGATACTAATGATAGTTTATTCAATCAAAATCTTCCTACACTTGGTAATGACAATCGCGGATAAGTAGTTGATTTACGTAACGTAGTCATTAATTTCCTGCTATTTTAAGAAACAAACTTTGGTATGAAAACAATTACTTGTTTGATTTTTTTTTTAACTTACTCGTAATTTAAAGTTATTACTAGAAAAATTGTCAACAACTACCCAGATTTTGTCAACTTTTAGAAACAACTACCCACTTTTTATTTTTTAAACAACTATCCACTTTGTTTATCTTTGTGAACCACTACCCAGTTTTGTAATTCCGGCAAAAACAACACTTTCCGGTTTGTGGGCCCACCAATACACTTTTTCCTCACAAAACATGTTTGATTTTACCTTGATACCCCCAATTAATTACTCCATCTGTATAAACTAACCAACCCAAAATATAATAAAAAAATTCCCACTTTCTCTTCAATTCACTATTACGTTTTCTTCCTTCTCTAGTTCTTCATTTCTCTCTGATTCTTTCACTCAATCCCACCAAATTCCTCACAACTCACTCAGAACCACTCTATTCCAATAACTCTTTAAATTTATTCGTCAAATCATCCAAAAACACAAAATTATTGTAATATTCGATAATTTTTGAAAATTCTAGGCTTTTTTGGTCCATTGATTTTGTCATTTGGGTGAGATTTGGGATGATTTTTCAAAATTGTTTGTGTTGGTGATTGAATAATCTGCTCCATCCATGTTGCTCAAATTTGGCTAGTTTTTGCTTGTAATTTTTGGGAAATGTTCTATTCTTAAATCCACTCGAAAATCTGAGTCGTTCCATTTGATTCGCGAATCTTGCGAAATGCTAGAGTTTGAGTACTGAAACTATGAATTCTGAATTGATTGTATGTTCATGAATTGACATTGCTTGGGGATGAATTTCTGCTGGTTGTACTGACGAAAGCTAGAAGAAAGCGACTAATGTCGTTGCTTCACTCGATTTTGTATGTTTGGAATTAATTGATTGTCTTCATTTGTTGTGGATTATGATAAGGAGTATGAAATTGTGATAAGAATGTGAATTGTGATTATTAGATTTTTTTTTAAAAAAAATAATTTTTTGGGGTTTTAATTTGTTCGCTGGTTGCAATAAGGTGAAATAGACAGAGCTTAATTACAATGTAAATAGCCATGAGACTGAAGAAAGAGAGGAAAATGAGCATGCGAAATTTTCAGAGGACCATTTTAATGGGATTGCATTTAATTGGCATAGGAGAAGGCAAGGGTATAAATGAAGAGAAAGAAAAGAAATCGAGTGAATAGGGTATAAGTTGAATTGCAACAACTAAAGTGAGGAAAAGTGTATTAGTAGGCCCCACCTACCGGAAACAAGGTTTTTTAATCGGAAAACAGAAATGGTGTAGTGGTTACAAGATAACAAAAGTAGGTTAGTTGTTTTAAAAAATAAAAAGTGGTAGTTGTTCTTAAAAGTTGACAAAATAAATCTGGGTAGTTGTTGGAATTTTCCTTATTACTATTACAGTTACCATTTTAACTGTAAAAGAATCAACCATTGTAGTCTGTATGTCTACTCTTGCGACTGTATTCAAGTAGCTTGGAAAATTTTCTTGAACATCCAAGACACATTAGCAGGAATCAAATGCAGTTGTAAAACTTAGTAGAATAAAAACAGTCAACCCATTGCACCACGATTTGTCTTCCTAATTATAGGTCCAGAGATGCTTACAAATGAAGCTTGATTCAAACAATCAAACTCTTAAATTTAACCGCTTGAGGCTTTAGGAGAGCAAAGATATGTTAGGAACAGAGCTTTTTGGATTATCCAAACCACTAGTCCACAAATAGTCTGCAGATAGTCTGAACTTCCAATAAAAGCTTCTATAACAAAGAATTTGAGCCTAGAAAGCTTGAATTCCAAAAAAAATTGATTTAATCAGTGTGAAGTCTTCTTACACAGCGCTAAGTTTTTGGCAGTCCAAGTTCTAACTCGAGCAACAATCTCTCACGAGGGCTTACATTGTGTGTAAGTAAGTTCTGAGGATAAAGCACCCCAAGTAACTTAAAAGGTAAAACCCTCATAAAAGTACCTATATGATTATATAACTGTTTTGTTTAACATCCTGAGAGACACTCTTCACATTAAAGATCACTTTTCCAAATTTGCAGACAGAATGAGGCTTTTAAAAACTTAGTAAAAGCATGAAAAAGTAAACCCAAAGACACCACACATCATACAAAAATAAAAGAAGATCATCTGATCTGCAAACATGAGGTGAGTGATGTTTAGCTTCTGGCAGTTAGGATAGAAATTGAAGTTTGGAATCTTAGTAAAGTAGCCATGTTCTTTGACAAAATTCCATACAATAGCAAAGAGATAAGAAAAAATGGATCTCCTTGCCTCAACCCTATCTTCTCTTAGCAGAAAAGGGGTACAAGAAAACATTCAAAGAATGGAATAGGAAAAAACAAACACACTCCATAATCCAATCAACACAAAGAGAAGAGGGAAACAAGCTCAAGTAGATAGCTCTAAGGAAGGACAATTCTACATAATCATAAGCATTTCTAGATCTATTTAAGCATACAATTGGAGACACATGCTTCCTAGAATAGCCCTTAATAATCTCAGAAAACAATAAAACATTGTCAAACAATTGCCTACCAGGAATACACGTTGCTTGGAAGGATGAATCACCTCATGAATAACTCCCTTGAATCTATGATCAAGATCTTTGAGATAATTTTATACACTAGAAAACAGCAAGCAATAGGTCTATACACCTTTGCATAGGAGGGATGAGCAACTTTTGGGACCAAAGTGATGGTGACACAATTGACAGGTTTGTAAAGCTTGCCYGAAAGGAAGAAATCCTGAACTACAACATAAACTTTGCTTTTAATCACAGGCCAACCCTTCTTAAAGAAAACAACATTAAATCCATCCAATCTAGGTGCCTTAAGATCACTGATAGACTTTAGAGCATTGTCAAATTCTGCATAAGTCACAGGCATGATTAGATTTTGCCGTGAACTTTCCTTAAGGAAAGCACCATTCCTTATCAAAGGAATATCAACATCTGGTAAAGAAGTAGCAGCAGACCCCATCAAGTTTGTATTAAAACCAACAATTTCACCCTTAACTGTTGTACAATCGGTCAACCTGTGCCCCTGATCATTGAGAATACTATAAATTGTATTTGAGACAAATCTTTCTCTCATCMCAAAGAAAAAAATAGTGATGGTTTGTATCTCCAGTCTTCAACCAAAGATTCCTAGATGTCTGATTTAGAGCACATTCCTCAACTTTTAACCACTTCTTCAGATTTGCTATGGATTCCTTTTCTTGAAGTTGTACAATGTTATTATCACAATCAGAACACAAAAAAATCAAGCTGGATATCAGCCAACTGTGAGCTAATATCTTCAATCAACATAGTAGTATTAGTAAACTCCTTATGCAAWTTTTTAAGCTTCTGCTTAAGAGCCTTAAGAGTATCCCAAAGGTCCCTCATGGCTGTAGTATGATAGGTATGAGTAAACGCCTCCTTTAAAATATGCAGAAACTGAGAATGATCAGCCATATAGTTAAAAAACTTAAAGGGTCTACCACCACCATGAATAGACCTCCCCAAGTCAAGATTCAATGGAGAATGATTAGAAATTCGAAGTAGCAAAGTAACACACTCAGACGCAGGAAAAGATCCAAAAGGCTAACATTATTAAGCATCCAATCCAATCTGGACCAAATCCTTACACTAATATAGCCTTATTAGACCCTGTGTAATAAGGCCCTTTAGCTTGCATAACCATACAATCGGCATTGTTTAGAAAATATTAAAAGTCAGAAGTTTCGTGCTCAGAAATGAGAGCCCCAATAATTCTATCACTTCTTAAAACAACATTAAAATCACCACTAATGAACCAATGATAGCTTTGTAAATCTGCAACTATATTCAATAACTGACTTCAAAGAGGCTTTCTATCTTCAACAGTATGCAATCCATATACTATAGTGCAATAAAACATCTCCAAATTCATCTTGGAAGTAACTTGAAGATGAATAAGTTGCTCTRCAATCTAAATGAAATCAATTGAAACTTTGGAATGMAACCAGCCAACCCAAATTCTACCCTTATGAGATAAKGTATAATTATGGACCCAACTCCATTGAGGACCAAACTTTTTAGAATTTTAGAAACATTATGAGGCTTAACCCTAGTTTCCACTAAACCACAAACCTGTACTAAATGGTGGTTATGGTACTTTTAASCTCAACACACTTAAGGGGCTCATATTCTAAGTGCTAAGGATCATCAAATGGGACAAGAGATGATCCCCTTACTTCAAGTTGATCCACCATTTCCTCCTCAACTTCCTCATCCAAGATGTGAAAAGGATTACTCACAGAAGGTACTAAAACTGGTCTTGAAATATCCATGGTTCTTTTAGTGTTAAGTTTCCAACCATAATCATCATCAAAAGAAACAGGGCTCTTCACAATAGGAGTCTCCATAGCCTTTTTTTTTTCTTTTATCCGTCTCAACAGGGAGATCAGACATTGACTTTCAATTGGTTCTCAAGTGCTTATCAGTCTTATCATTCTCTTCTTGTTAGTTTTATTTCAATCTTTTTCTGCCACTATGACAACCCAAATGTGTCTCCACAATGAGTAACCGATGATGAAACTACCACGTTTCGTGATCGATTTGAGTCTGAAAAGACGCAGTTAACTCGTAAAAGCTCGAAATATGTGAAGTCATGCTCGAATCAAGTGTCAGGGTCAAATAAGAGGCAAAAGTATTTCTTTTTTTATTATTTCTATTTTTAGAATTTCTATTTAGTTTTAGGATTTTTAAAATATTTATATTGTGATTTTAAAATTTCCACTTTTCATTGCATTTTCTCATTTTTCTAAGTTTGCCAATATTTTAGATTATTTTTTCCGATTTTTCTAAAATTTTCTATGAATTTTACAATATTTACAAAATCAAAATACACAAAAAATACATAAATACTTTAAAATACCAAAATACATGGAATGTTCTAGACCCCCTAGAACCGTATTTTCTTGCAAAGGGGGTGTCTAGGTTTCATTTATCTGAGAAAATCCGAGAAGAATCGAGAAGATCGGAATATTTTCAAAGAAGGTAGGGAATAATTGAGCATATATTACGCTGAGAAGCGTATATGCCCTGCGAGTGTATATACGCTCTGCGAACGTATATATGCTCCTGCCAGCGTATATATGCCTCTTCACGTTCTACGAGCGTACGAGCCTATGTGCCGTTTTGACGTATATACGCTCGTTTTTGCCTTTTCGTGCCTATAAAAACCCTCCTTTGCCTCATTTTCGACAACTTCACGCATTGCTAGCTTCACATACTCTCTCACTTTCTCACTTACACTCTCTTGCTACTACAAACACACAAATACGAGTTCTAGGCGCTCTTTTGAATCAAATAGACGAGCGAAATCAAGGTATAACTCTTATCATTGTAGAAGTCATTGTTTGTATAATAGTAACCCACCTAGTAACTTTAGGATTAGTGCGCTAATAAGGCTTGAAATTGCTAAGTTGCGTGCGTCATAATCGTGTTGAATGGAATCAATGAGACCGGTAGAGGCGCTACATGCGGGCGGATTGGGTCAAAGATTGGATCCGTACCATGTCCCGCGAACCACGAACTGGTTACTGAATAGACCGTGGGGCATTGTTTTGTCACCAACGTTTCGGGCGTCCGTGATTAACCTTTATAGGACACGGTGGCGACCCTTACTCAACAACATCCCCCAAGCACTCATGTGCGGGTTTGTGGCTCAAGCCACACACAACTACACATCGATGTAGGCCCAAGCCCCCGCGGGGGCCCACGGTCTACAGTCACACTTGTTTATTTCCAACAAACTGAGGTATAGGTTTAGGCCTGCGTTCAGTTCGGTCTCAATTTGATTTTGATCTGAAATTTCTAATCTGGTGATCTGATATGAACTTTAATAACTGGTGTAATCAGATCTGAATTTTTCTAATCTGATATGAATATGATTGAATGATGATATACATCTATACATAATATTTTAAAGTAATAATATTTAGAGAAATTCTACAAAATACCCCTCTAAAAACGCGTTTTCCACATTATACCTCACTTTTTTTTTTTGTCATACTAATCCCTACATTCAAGTTTTGTTCCATGATATAACCTTTATGGTTAATTTTAGCTTAACATGGTTAAGTTCTTTTTTTAAGAAAAAAAATCAAAATAAACTTCAACATCATTCACCCACACCTGACATGAGCCACCACCCACCTACCCCACCCCGAGCTCAGCCACACCCCACCACACCTTCCTCCATCAAACCACGACCCACATGTCTCTCCACCGCACCACCACCCTCACCCCGCACCTACACCCTCAACCTCGACCCGCACCACGCCTAACCACGAACCAACAACTCCCACCCTCGACCCGCTCCAACAACCACCAAACCCCACCAACACGTCACCAACCTTCAAAACACGCAAAACAAGCCCCAATCGCACCAAGCCTAACCACGAACCACCAGGTTAGGGTTTGATTTTGAGTTGTGGTGGTGGTTAGGGTTTGAATTCGAGTGGTTAGGGTTTGCAGTGCGAGGACTACGAGGGGGGACAARGTGCGGCGATGGTGAGGAGAGAGAAAGCCAATCTGGTGCAATGCTTGTGGATCGACCACGGCGATTGGGTGGCRTTAGGATCGACGGCGGCTATTGGCGGTGGTTTTTAGGGTGGGTTGGGTATGGTGGTGTTTGTGTTGGGATGGTGGTTCTAGGTGGATTCAAGGGTGGCTTTTGATTTTTTTGCTTTTTTATTTTTTATTTTTATTAATTTAACCAAATGGTTTGGTTAAAGTTAACCATTGAGGCGGTTATTTTGTGTAACAAAACATGATATCAGGGATTTATTATGGAACAAATTTTAAGTAGGGGTATATTGTGGAATTTCCCGACGGAGTTACTATTCCATTGGTTGTAGTACTATTCACTGGCGTATTGTCCTTCGAAACCCTTCTAATAGCTTTCTGAGAAGCCTTACTACCTTGAGACGACCCGGAGATATGAGCAGATTTCTTCGATTTCCGCATCTATGGCAGTGGTGCAAGTTAGAAGAAGACCTTTAACGTGCAACGAAACTTAGAGAGAGAAAACACATCTTTTTAATCCATCAACTATTGYGTAAGGTAAAACAAACATATTTCCTCTCTTGCACTTATCATATATTAATGTCTAATCAAACACATGAAAATAAACTTAATTTTCCTTTTTTTCCCTTCTCTTCCTATRYTAATAAATAAACAAACAATGAATTCCTTTTACTTCCTTCCCTTTGAACACSACATAGAAAAATAAACTTAATTTCCTTTCCTTTCTCTTCCCTYCCCTTCCCTCCCCTTCTTTTCTCTTACCTTCCTTTCACTTCTCTTCCATCACTAATATTGAACCAAACAAGGTATAAGTATTGCCAACAAGTAGGGCTGTTAATTCAGTTCRACAGTTCAATTATGGTTAATTCCAAACAGCTTAGTTCAACATAGTTCAGTTTACGTACAATGTAGTCCAGTTCAATTTTGGTTGATGACAGTTCATTTCAATTCAATTTAACCGGAGTTCATCTCAGCTCAGTTCAGTTATGGCCGAATCCAAACACTTCAGTTTATTTAACTTCAATTCAAACTGAAGTACAATTCATTTCAGTCCAGTTTTGGTTGATAACAA
>SNQN01012004.1:0-17266 GCA_008642245.1 Bassia scoparia | reverse complement strand
GGATGGACCAGGGATGCAGATGACCACGACCCTTCCAATCTCGACAAGGATTGTCGACCTCTACCGCCCATGGGGAGATTTCATTGGCTACAACACCATCACTTTGGACCTTGTTCACAATGAGTAAAGGCTACCAAGGTTCGAAAATCTGAACACTCATGGAATGAGGAATGGCTGCGATGTCTACTATGTTCGTCTCCACCCGGGTGTGGGTTCCATTGGGACCCCAACCGAGCTGCGTTCGAGTTAAGCAAGGCTGATGAAGTGAGGTGCATGTAGTAGTACGTAGTAAATAATTAATCATTGGAAGGAGGCTCCTACTTTAGAAAGTTTCACTGAAYTTCCAAACTCAAGATACAATGATAACAAATTGAAAAGACCCATTTTTTGGAGTTCATGTATGGGCAGAAATGGAGCTCCTTAATGTGAAACATGCATCTCACCTTCTAGGGACTTAGAAACCAGTGCCTTTTGTTATGTACATTTAGTTTCAACTTAGATTATTTTTGGTCATCGATAGGGATCGACCTCCGATGAACTGGTTGTAATCTAACGAACCATGTCTTTGTAAAAATTTGGTTTAACTAATCTACTGCTGAATGCCTGTTTGCACTGGAAATATTACACTAGATTTGACTTTACGGCTATGACATCTAAAATAATGCAGGTTAAAATAGTTGACTTGATGGTCAAATATATTAATGCTACAATATCATCGACAAGAAAATATTCACAAAATTAATTCATCAAACTGATTTTAATATTCTACAAAGAAGTGTTCAACTTATGGAAGAAACTAAATGTCAAATATGCCATTATTTTCGGAGATAAAACAACACAAATATTACACAATAACAATAAAGAGAGAAATATAAAAGCCCTAATTACAAGCCACTCAGTAACATAGCAGAAGAACTACATTATTACTCAATTTATTCTACTATTTAATACTAAAACAATATTCCTCCCTGAAGGAAACATGAATACATTTTAAAATGTTTGTCCGTCAGCCAGAACATAATGTTACATCTCATCTCCATCGTCATCCGACAAGAAATCAACATCCCTCGCGTCCCGTGGATGAGTCTCCCCGTAAGCAACATCAATCACCTAACACGAGAAAAAMATATCGAAATTTTAATCAAACCATTCAGCAAAAAATTAAACATCACAAATAATTTTTACAAAGAATGAACTATACCCCAYCAAGACCGAAATCGCCTTCACTACTAATCCTATCACATTTGCATGCCTTCTTTATCTCAATGTCGGTCCAAACCTTTATCCTAGGACGACTGCCCTAAACCAAGGCATTTCTATCAAGTCGATCCATATAATAAATCTGCGACAAACCTAATTAGAAAACCACAAACAGATTAACAAAACCCAAAAAAGTGGGATTGAAAGGGGACAAACCGCAAGAAACAACGTGCAACCCCCACATCCTCCGGCATAACCATCCGCATCGAACCTTCTTGCAAATCGCCTTGCAATCTCCATCAACTTCCTGAGCACCAGAGAGCACCAATTATACATACGCGAGTAGGGTGCGCAACCCAAACAGGGTATAAGGTCCTTACAAAATCGGGTAGATTAAGTGGGACATAGAACGAGATAAAGGGAGGCCAATAAAAAAAGCATCTTGAATTCGTCACCCTCACTTTCATCAAATTCRGACATTAACCTCAACACAATTGCATTTGACATTGCAAATCCTTTCCTTCTAACGGCCTTGGACGAATTCCCCTCATAACTAGTCCACACATTTCCGTACCGATGTTGCAACTCATCAACCTTATAAAATGCTCCCTGAGAAGTGTAAACCAATAGAACTTCCAATTTGCCCCTAGGCAAACCCAAAATCCACCTAACTTGAACCGGGGACAATCTATATTGCTTGCCACCAACATCAAYCATTTCATTGATGGAATCTACCCTAGTCATTAGCCAATAACACAAATCTCGAGGGAGGTGCCTACCAACTAAATACAACAAGCCCCCAAAACCCATCTCGTGAACCCATACCCTCCTCCTATCATCAAATGAGGAAACAATTTTACCAAAAGTTTCAACACGACAAATCACATTGGCCCTRTGCAACATGGAAAACATACACCAGCCATGACAATCACAAACAAATCTRCATAACAAAATACACAAACATTGCAATCCAAAGGTGCATAGTGTGAAACAAATTTTCAAACAACTCAGACTAAATTGACTGACCCGGGGTTTTGCATGAGACCTAACACGTTGCACCGTACCAGACGCTTTAACTGCCGACCCCCGGCTCCTTGTCAAATCCTACATCATACTAAGGACAAATTAGATGATCTTATTGAATTAGCCCACATTAAAGAGTAAATTGCAAACGAAGAAAAAAGAAGACCTGTTTCTCATTGGCATCCTGGCAACTGGGAGCATTACCTTACGTTTCCTTATGAAAACAGAATACCAAAGGAAACCAAGGATTCAACCTTGGGGACAAAATATCCTGCAGAACTGTTGTCCAGTTCAAGTGGATGACAAATAYCAGCACGGGGAAGATTCGAACTACTATCACGGGGATTCAACTCATTTGCCAACTCATCACTAGACCCGGCTACATCAAGTGCCATCAAACACAATAAGAAGAAAAGTACCTAACACATTTCAAAAACCATGATGAAAAAAAAAGGAGGAATTTCAAAAAATTTCAAATCAGATGAAACTTTAAATAACTTAATTAAACCTACAGGAATCGTGTTTAAGGTTAACAAAACATTTTTTAAAAATCTGTATTTGATGATTTTCATTATAGTTGTAAAATAAAAAAGGAATATCAAATTCATATGTACTCTAAGCCAATTTACAGTCTAACACAATCTCAAATCGCAACAAATTACCAACAAATTCAATTCTTGAGCTACAAATTTCTTATAAGATACCGCCACCAAAACTAAATTTCATTTCCAATTAAGGCAAATCCAACACCAATTACAACGAATTAGGTTTTCGAGACACCAAAATGAAAATCAACTACAACCAACAACAACGGAAAATTAAACAAGTACCCCAACATTAAATAACCTAAACCTTATTGGATATAGGAATCATGTGCAAGGCCCAATTAATTCGCAGAATTCGAAGGAACGAGTGCTTGTTCCAATCACTAGTCTTGTTACAAGGCATGATAAGCAGAACCTTAAGTTAGCAAAACCATAAACCGAATCTGGTTAACAGAGAGAAGAATAACCCTGGTCAGCTCTTTATCGCGTTTCAGCCAACATTCTAACCAAGTTATGAGAGATGGAGGATTGATGAGGACTACAACTAAAAATACAAAACGACTACTAGATTTACGGATGAGTATGCAACACTCCACCATGGTTGGGGGAATTTGATATCATGAGTGGTTGGGAAACAAAAAATAAACTGGGAAAATAAATAGCAAACGGCGTTTTACACTAACTGCCGTATTACATACATTAACTGCTTGTCACCCACAAAAACGATGTTAAGATACATAAATGCCCTGAGAGATACTACTTCGTAATCTCAGCGGAGATAAAGAAAAAATCCCCATAAACTTTTTTCACTTTGACCTAACATTATTCAACCCTACATTAATTTTTTTTATTTTTGGTTGTAAAGATTGTCACGAATGCAAACATTACCTTCCAAAAATTTCATTTACACATTTACTCTTTTTATTCTTTTTTACTCAACATTATCTAATTCAATTCAACCTTAAAACACCTGTGGTCATTTCGGTGTGAACATCTTAAAAAAAACGGAGAGTATTTACTTAACCAAATATTTTAACTTTTTTTGGTCATTTTAAGTGCATTTAATTTCTTGCTAACGGAGACGGGGAGAGCAGGAAAATGTTGGAGTGAATGTTCCAATTATGTCGAAATCAAAAGAGTGTAATTATTTTCCACTTGTTATTTATGGTGAAATTTCAAATCAATCGTGGAGATGAAAAACAATGGCATATGTTGTATGAGTTTTCGGTAAGTTATGTGTAACTTTTGGCCCACCTCAAAATATGTCTTCTAATTAACCAAAAGTTGCACATAGATTACGGATACCCCAATCAGTGGATGATTATCATTAAATCAATATCCATGATATGACTAGAAATTCCCATTATTTTTTAAGTATGTATTTGTGTTGTGTTATGTCAGAATTTTTTTTTGGTAATTTGTATTGTAATTGTAATAATAACAAAAAATAATTCTAACTTTCATTGGTCTTCCAAAATAATCTAAGGTTTGAATAATCCCAAAATATTTTCGAATATTTACCTCCATCTTCCAAAAAATGGTCCGGCGAGATGCGTGTGAGGCGAATGTGGCGAGTTGATTTGGCAAGTGAGCGAAGCGGCGAGTGATGCAGTTGGTTATGATGTAGAGATGAGATGAGAGATAAGAGGAGAAAGAAAATAGATGAGATGAAAGTGAGAGGAGGAGAGAGAAAATAAGAGATGAAAGATGAGAAGAGAGAGAAATGGGATTTGTTTGTTTGTGCGGGTGAGTTGAGTAATGACTAATGAATGGTCATACTTCATAGACTCATATAGTACGTGTCCTTTTTTTCAAAAAAACTTGTATATTTTACCGAGCGCCAATCTGATTTTATCGACCGTTCTAGCGGTTTATAAAAAATAATGGAAAAAAAATTAAAAAATTGTAAGATATTAACGACCATTTTAGCGGTCGGTATTATTTTTTCCGACCGATTACGACTGTCTGGACAGTCGTAATGTGACCACGATCGTCGTCGGTCGGTGTTTGTCGGTAATTACCGACTGAAATTTTTCCTTTCAGAAATTTCGGTCGGCCGAGAGTTAATTTCTTGTTGTGAAATTTCTTCCATATACGATCATTGACATTTGCAAAGCTCACTTTCTTCAACCTTCTATAACCAAGGTAAGCAAGGCGAGATACCTATCATGCCATTCTACTTCATCCATACCCAAGATTGCTTTGACTGAAACTCGTTGGCTAACATCCAACTCTTTGGTGAATAATAGTTCACACTTGTCAATGTTGACCTTTTGCCTTAAAAGATCTGCATAACGTCGTAGAATATTTGCAATTATAGTCGCTTCTCGATCATTTGCTCGGGTAAACTCAATACTATCATTTGAAAAAAAAATATGTGAGTCACAACAGGAGCCACTACTAGAAATTTGCCTTCGGGTGACCGCTTTTAGCGACCGATTTAGCGACCGATTTATCGGTCGCTAAGCCCTTCATTCTTTGGCGGCATGAGTTTTTTGTTTCGCTCGTGTGTTTAACAAGTTAGGGACCGAAATATCGGTTGCTAATAGGGACCGAAATATCGGTTGCTAATAGCGACCGATTTCAAAATATGTTGTTATTGCGACTGATATTTTGGTCGCTAATTTTTTTATAAAAAAAAAAGTCGTACAACGACACTCAAACCCCCAAAAACAAAAACAAAAACACGCACAACGACTCTCTCACTTTATCTCTTCGACTCTCTCACACGCAAAACCCCCAAACCCCAAAACCCCTCGTCGCTCCCTCAGCGTCGCCGACGTGTTTCTCCCTCACCGCCGCACGAGCCCAGCGCCGCCGTCCACRTTCTTTCTCCCTTTCTCATTCCTTCTCCRTTACTCCCTCTTTCTCCTCACACGACGCCACGCCTCACGCCACTCCTCACCGCRGATATTTAGGGTAAGGATTACGGCAGATTTTAATTTTAATTTTATTTCGAATTTTTGGGGGTTAGGGTTCATGTTTATTGCACTTTATTTGGGGATTCTGCATTTAATTGTTGCTGCTCTTTAGTTTGGGGTATTGTGTTGCATAACTTGCATTTTGTGATTTGAGTTCTTTACTTGTAATAGTTGTAAGTATAGTAATTTTTCGGGCCTTTGTCGAGAAGAGCATGCTAGGTAATCTGCAAACTTGTTGGTTTTGATTTGTCACATCTCTGTTTATGCTATTGAAGTTGTGATATTCAAATGTCGCATGTAATTAACTGCTCAATTCAATAGTATTAGTTATTRCCATAGAGGAGTGCATAACAAAATTGTACATAAAGGAAAAAAATAGGCTTTGCTCTTCATGCCATAATTGGAGAATAAGAGGCAGAAACTGATAACTCATGCTTCCATTTGGAACATTAGTTTTGGCTACTAGAGTAATTGAAAAAAATTTGATAGTGAAATAGACTACGAAACTAGGGGGTTGTCATTAAAATATCAACTACAAATCTTAKAAAAAATAGTACCACATTAATTAATGCGACAATTGAATAAAAAATTAACTTTTGGTTTAGATCGATTATGATGTATCTTTCTTTKAATATACAGGCCTATTAGAGGCTGATACTTAGTTTGGCCAAGTGGTCAAACTGAAGAACATGATTTTTTATCTTGTATGAGTTTGCTTGAGTGTTCTTTTAGGTTTGTGGAAAGTGTATCACATAGCTCTATGCATTTGTCTTTATGTTTTGGATGATGCAACCTTGGGTGATTATGCTTCCGGTGTAGGTTTTCGTTATTGCTTCTGCTACATTCGTGACTATGTAATTATCTTTGAGTTTAAATTGCTCTAGAATTTTCTTTTGTTACTTGTATCTGTATACTACTTTACTATTGCTTGCTTGCTTTCTTAAATGGGTGTTTTGGAAAGTAAAATTTCTAGTTCAATACAATTTTTCAATTGATTTCCTTTGTGAAGGTATTGACAATGCTACTATTCCATTTGGACCCATTAAATGTACAACATGTCAACCATCTCTGGAATTTTGTTTGGCATCTAGAATTTTATGGATCGTTATTATACTCGAAAAACRGACCAAATTGTGAGATTTAAAGTTGGTGAGTGGCTCTCCTTAACCGAGTTTGAAAAAGATTTTTGTAGTTGATTTAATCACATGTAGGATTTAAGTATTACTTTTAAGGGGAAGGAGATTTGTCAATCACTTTTTTGAGGGTAAAATCCAAGAGAGAAACTGTATGTATGTATTATGCTATGTATGTATGGTATGTAATGTTGTATGTATGTATGTATGTAATTGTTATGTAATGTATTGGTATGTATGTATGTATGTAATGTATGTATGTAAGTATGTATGTATGTAATGTATGTATGTATGTATGTATGTATGTTATGTAATGTTGTATGTATGTATGTATGTATGTATGTTATGTATGTATGTATGTATGTATGTATGTATTGTATGTAATGTATGGTTGTATGTATGTTGTGTTAACTGGTATGTAATGGTATGTATGTATGTATGCATGTATGGGCATGCATGCATGTATGTATATTTAAACTTTTTACGATAGCCATAACTCACCCAGAGCAAGATTTCCATAGCCTTGGGTATTTTACCTTATACAACACTCATGTATGGATACAATATTTGTCTTGTGTGTCTGTAGTGTATCATCGTTCCTTCTACTTAGTTTTTATTCACCTGAATCCTCTACAATTCAATCTGATTTTTTTTTCCATTTTCTTTGTTCTTTTCTCTTTTCTGTGCTCTTTCCTTCTAGGTGTGATAACTTGTTTTGTTGGTTCTGAGTTCGGTGCCTCTGTGTTTGTTAAGTTTCGTGCTCTGTGGTGTGATTTGAGTTACAACGTGTTTGAGCTTGATTTTCTTTCCACATTTATTAAATTCAGAATGTGAATTCAGGTTTGATTTGGCATTGTGGTGTGGTTAACAAGGGAGAGCACTTCAAGAAGGACTAGGATAGAGCCACAACCAGGTTACGCAAGAAGCCTTTGAATATTAACATAATATCTCTCGTAACATTTATGCTCTAATAAGGAAGAAAACTGAGAAACGATAGAGTTACATACAAAGGGAGGATTTCAAGTGTAACATATGATATCTTCTATTCATTAATTGTATTTTAAATTTTTGGCAGTGGTTTTGGTTGGAAAGAGTTTATTATAATCATTGAATACAATTGTTTATTTCCAACTATCATGTGTAACATAACATATATTGCCAGGAAATTTTGTTAATCCTTACATCATTGGCCACTATCAAAATTGGAATGAAATATTCAGTAGTAACTTTACTTTGCTAACAATTTACAAAGCTGACCATTTAATGCATAATATGCTGAGTGTATTAAATTCACATATACATTGAAAAGAATTGGTCAAATGGAGGAAAATTGGGAAAAAGCTCGAATTCAATAAAAATAGAGGACAATTGGATTTAGCAACCAGAAATCTTGATCGCTTAAATCTGATTTCCTCCAAAAATGGAGGAACATGGATTTAAGAGACCGAAAATAAGTTTCGGGCGAATCCGACACGTTAGCGAGCCGAGAATTCGGTTGCCTAAATAGTGACTGACCTCAATTTCGGGTCGCTAAATAGGACCGTGCCCAATTCCGGTCGCTATTTAGCAACCGATTTTCGATCGCTAAAATGGTTTTTCCACTCGCATTTTTTCTGTCTCTTTTCGCCAGTCAGAACAATCGGTCGTAAACCTTAGCCGATCGATTTTTTCGGTCGCTAAAAATTTTTTTTTAAACGACGCAGCAAAAAAGCGACAGACGTTAGCGATCGAAAATGTCGTCGCCTAATTAACTTTACCCCTGTTAGCGACCATTTCCGTCGCTAATGTCGATCGCGCCGACCATGGTCGGGTTTCCGCATATTTTCTTGTTGCGAGCTTGTCTCGCAACTAAGATACTTTTAATCAAATTAGAATCATGAGCATATTTAAGAACTGCCCCTAGCCCTTCCTCACAAAGGAGAAACATGTAACGGGAGATAGGGTCCCCTTAATGAAGCCCTGATGAGGATTAAGAACAGAAGTAGGCTTTCCATTGATAAAAAACAAATATTTCACAGTTTTCACACAATGCATAACGCTATTTATCCACCTATTTGGAAAGTCCATCTTAACAAAAATTGCTTGTAAATAGTCTCATTCAACTATGTCGTAGGCTTTGCTCATATCTAATTTTATAGCTATATTGTCGCATTTCTTGGCTTTTTGAGATTTCATGTGATGGAAAARTTCATCAGAAATGAGCTGACTATGAACAAAGGGGCTTTGATAATCCCCAATAACCTCTGGAAGAAAACCTTTCATTCTATTTGCGAAGACCTTCGAAATCAACTTATACGAAACATCAATAATTGGTCGCAAATTTTCATGTTTGTTGGATTTTTCTTTTTAGGAATTAACACCATATGAGTATAAGTTATAGAATCAGGCATAACARCATTATTCAAAAAATTCAGCACAACAGAACAAATATCATTACCAATGAAATCCCAATATCTTTTTTAAAAAATAGATTAAATAAAAATAATTAAATTGTTRTTATCATCACTTAAACTTTTATTTTCCACGAAAAACAATTTTATCTCTTCCAAACGTAGCCTACATACACTGACCATATTGGGATTTGGGAGACATATGCAGAACTCTTTTTACATCTCTCCTCTCAAAAAATGCTTAAGTGTTCCTAAAAATAAAAGTATAACATTTAACCTGATACATGGTAGTATTTCAATTTGCAAGTGTTATGTACACAATTGAAAAAACTAAAAATATTTCTAAACATACCCACAAAGTATGTACTGTAATAAGAGCAAAGCTAGTGAACCATGAAGAACGAGTTTGGATCCTTAGATTTGAACTCTATCGATTTTATCGAATTCAAACTCAAATTCACACCAATGCTAAATGTTAATATAATAGCAATTGCTTCTATACTTCTGTAAACCCAAAAAAAATATTAGAGGCACAAATAAATAGAATTCCATTAGGTTGTGTTTGGAAACTTAGTTTTCATTTCAAATTATGGAATTGAAATGAAGAATTTCAATTTATCACATTTCAATTCCAAATCACATGTTTGGGAAACTATAGAATTTCAATTCAGCAATTACATATGTTGTAAAGAAAACTGTCAAAATGATTCCACTATAAAAAAAAATACAATCACATAAAGATAAATATAAATTGCAAATAAAACTACAAATACAAATCTAACATAAAGATTCCAAAACCAGGAAAAAAATTGATAATAACATAAATTGAAAAAATCATACAATACAATAATTAAAAAAAAATCGCAAATCACAATTACTGGAAAATCATAACTCAACAATCCAACAATWACTTTCAATTGAAGCTCAAACACAATCATGCAATTAAAAGATAAAACCAAGAAAAGGTAAAATTTGTGATTTTAATGGCAACAAGAGGAGATCTAAATTTCTAAATTGCTCAACTTAAGCTTTCTTTGAACTTCAATGGTGCCAATAATGGAGTTTTAATGAAAGATGAGATGAAGGAGGACAGATTGGAAGAGATTAAGAAAGAGAATGGTTGAAAGTRGGAGCATTTCTAAGGGCAATTTGAAGTCATAAGCCGCAAGCCGCAAGGTTGAATTTGAAATGACGTGCTTTAGAGTTGGATTTGAAATTCCTCTTTATCTTTTATATCTTATATGCACTTGGAATTGACTCAAATCCAATTCCCAGTATTGTAGATATCCAAACAACAGATTTGTGTCAATGCAGTATTTCAAATGAAAACACTATTCCCAGACAAACCATAAGGTTAAAGAAAACTTATAGATCCTCTAGTTTGCTACTGTCCATCCTGTTGTCTACTTGCAGTTGCCCCCGTTCGTTGCTTACATTCTAAAATCCACCAGAAAGGTCCTGTAGAAAGAGAAGCTAGTCGCCTAGTACAGTACGACGCTCCTGCAMGTTACAACAAAAACTTGCAAGAACTGAGTTTTAATTTTCATTTAAGACAAGCTTATTATTGCCCACTGCTGCTTAGATATATTGCAAAATGGTTCTCCACAAATTTCAATATGGTTAGCATTTCTGCAACGCTTAGTAAGACTCGCAAAGATTGAAGCTAACCACAGAGGAGTAACAATAACAGCAATTGACTGATCAGTATGAGATCTTAAAGAGCTCTGAATTGCAAGGCTAAAGTAAAGAGACATCTATCTGCACAGTGCACATACACCAACAACTCAGCAAGTTAGGTGCGGCCATTGCCCCCAATGAATCTGGTTGCAGCTCATTCTCCCTATGACAAATATAGTCAATGAKGCCAACTACTTGGGCAACTGACATTCCTCTCAATAGCATATATCCAATCATATATTTCTTTGTTTTTCCCRAATCAACCCTATTCTTCTTCCTCTAATCCACCATTTTCCGTCATAATCTCACTATATTAGCACAAGATTAAGTCAGTTCATAATACAAATTTATGGCCAATGAAAAATAACAACCATATAGCTTGTGGTAATATTCAAAAGAACAGTATAGCTATGCTAGAGAGTTACTTATAACACCAGTGGCAGCCACAAACATGCATTACTAGAGGAGTAAAGGAATAGGAGATGCCAAGAGATAATGTTGTTYGGCTTGTGAAAAGAGGAGAGAGAAAGAGAGATTAGAGATAGAATGAGAAGAGTCAATCTGACTGCTGATATTCTTAAACCCTTGGAAATATGCCAGCCTACACTAGATATATATGTGTACACTAAGACATCAGGGCTTGACTGATTGGTTTCTGCTAGTGATAGCATCTGTGGTTAATTTCAGACATTCGAGAAGACTAATGTCACCCCGACAAGGGAACACCACACACAAAATCCTGACAATTATATATATCTCAGACCTCAACTCTAGCATTCGTACTATAGTTGATCATCCTTTCCCTTCAATTCTGCATAACTCTGCCACCTCAGTTTTCTTTTATAATGGAAGTATGGAACTCACTTTCTTAAAGTATAAGTAATAATAAGTCGATCGACTTCTACATAACTCATTAACATCATACTACTGTGCTTCTAATAAAGACCAGCATTTCACAGAAATTCAGTTCGATCTCCTTCTCCTTGACGTGCATAGAGTGGTTAGAAAGCTAGCTTTCCGAAAAACTACCACACTGCACACAATTTCGATTGCAGTTGCACACAAGAGACAATTTTAGCATTTCATAATCCATAGAGTTGATTGTAGTCAATAGACTAGATCGACAATGAAACTAATTGAAAACTTTCTGGCACTTGAACAAATCACCATACACAACAAGGCACCAGAAATAAACATGTCGAATGTAGTATACTGTCGTTATTCTGTTAGTCCACTCCTTAACTGTGACAGGAAACGCCTTGACACAAAACTTACTCCGCTGCAAGGAAAGGCTTAAGACTTTAGGAGCTATACAGAATTTAAGATCTCAGGCTATAAGTATATACTCCGAAAAATCTGGTGAGGAAAATATCATATCATATCATACAATAGCTTTAAACTTTTGTATACTACTAATAAGTCAGAATGGATAGCATCAGATGGGACGGTAGATCTTAAGATAATGATACCTAAAAATTTCAATGAAGATTCATACAAACATGAATAGACAACAAAAATGGTTAACAAGTAGAAGCTATACCTCTCAGTTTCTCTCAMTATTAACTTCCGCAATTTGCCTTCTCTGTTTCGCAGTTGATGTGCACCTGTAGGAGCATCTTCACCATTATTCCTGAACATAAGGAGGTTCTCCACGCATATATACGCATTCCCAAGTCTTTTAAAACCAGGAGCCTGAACATTATTGCTCATCTCCAAAGTTTCCAAGTTCAAAGAAGCAACATTAATCAAGGCAACCCTTTAATATGACCGTCAGGCAATGGAACGGAGCTAAAAGTTTCATCGCTAAGACTGAAGCCAACTATCGGGGGGGCTCTTGAAGGAAGTCCCATAATCCGACTTACTAAGAAGAAGCTTCACACACTTATAATCGTCAGACACATGATCGATCGTAACCAAACCCAGGGCAATACGCTCTAGTCCATTGGGGCGCCGGAAGGTGGACGTTAGGGGCAAATAAGGAAGGATATTGTAGGTTTGTGTGGTTGGGTTGTAAAAGAAGGTGGTGCGAGGAAAACAATGCATAGTAAAACAAAGCACGCCACGACACGATCCAACAATGGAAAGACCCCCATCTTCCAAATACTTAAAAGGGTAATCAAGGTCAGTAGGGTTATCAAATGTGTCAAAATCACACATGTATGAGGTTGGGTTAGTGAAAATCATATGCATATTGCATTGCTCAACATGACGATTGATAAAACTATGATCATTGATTATATCATGCCATAACTTGCATACAACAATTTTCAAGTGCAACAAACATTTTGCCGGCAGTCTAATCGAATGTCTGCAAGAACATCTACAGGAAGTACTGACATCATGATAATAACCCCTTTTTATGAAACCAAGTGTACTCAATCAATTACAAAGTCTCAAATTGCAATCCCAAGTTTTGATAATTAGCTTCAATCGAATGAAAAACAAAATAAGAACAACGAAACCAATCGAAAGAAATACGAATTTGATGACAAGAGATACCAAGTATGCCGTTTATTACAGAAAATTGTGTCGCGCACCAAGTTGGCTACATAATTTCTTCTAGGGTGTTCCTTGGAGCAAAGACTTGATATCTATTATCTATTTATTTATTATAAAAGAATGTACAATTTGTAACACCCACATTTCCAAAACATTCCCTCCAATTTCCCACCTTCATATACTTCCCTCCAAAAACTTCTCCCATATTTATTTATTTTATTAAAAAAAAACTTCTCCCCATATTTTTTACAAAAATCACTACTACAAAATTGGAAATCATACGTTTTAAGAGACCGTCATATTGTAAAACCGGTCTCTTAAGTTAAGGAGCCGGTTTAGTTTAATGCCGGTCTCTTTAATTGGTTAAAGAATCGATTATAAAAAACCGATTCTTATGCATGTATAGTACTTGCGCAATGGTCCCACCACTAGTCAAGTATGAACTTTGATTTATTTATTCAAATTCATTAGGTCGGTCTTCATTCACGCCATTGTTTTCCCTCTTTCTTTCGCCTCTCTTTTTTCCTTTCTCCCTCTCTTTTCTTATTCTTTTTTCTTTTTTCCTCTCTCCAGCTGCTTGTCTAGCCCTATTCCTTAACCACGTTCCGATCCACAACTTGGCTGTCTATAAATCTCTAATATAAGCCCAAGGTGGGAGCTAGGTGTCCCCCTAGGAAACTACAATAATGCCCGCTCATGTATGCTTTTAATTAAAATGAAAAATAAAATGAATAGTCAATCAACTAATTCAATTTATTAGTTAAAAAAAAGCTAAATATGGAGTAATTTTTGTCATATAAAAATAGTGTCAAAAATAATATTGTTTAAAACTTCACAAAATTGTTGACACAATTAAATACTATAATTAATTATAGAAGATCGATTTTTAAGGCATGATTGAATAAATTAATTTAGATGGAACTAATATCAATAATCATAATTGTCAATTTGTGATTTAAAAAACTCTCGAAATCAGACTTTATTGTCAAATCAAGAACAAAATATATTTTAACTAAAAAGTAAAAATTGGTACGGGTAGCATTATCAACCAAAAATTTATGTGAATCAATGTATAAATTTGATCAAAACTTTTAAATCAATGTTCTAAGCAATTTATATGATATGAGTAACAATACTTTTTATAAAATATGACAATTACCAACAACATTTATGCAAACAAAAAAAAAGAATTTTCACGATAAAATGAGCATATTCATCAATTATTGCATTCTAATATCCGCACGCTTCGCGGTGCAAAAAAAAACTAGTTTTGCTTATTAAAAGAGATTTTCATTCATAAACGTTATAGATTGCAAGCTTTCCTCTTTTTTAGGAAATTTTACTGGTAAACTTCTATATTATACATTTTTTAATTTTTACATAGGGTTTTTTATTTCGTTATTTTTTCGATTTCCTATTTCATTTCTGGGTTTTCGATTTTCGAATTAAATAAATCGGGTTATTCATCAATTTAATATCGTCCGCGCAAAAAATTACAAGGAAAATCAACCCAAGAAAATAAACGAAATCAACGAAAAAAATTGATACTAACTAGAAGATCTCAGCCAACAGTGAGAGGACGAGTAGCCTAAAGGGTCGACGCGTGAACGACCATGCAACCTCGAGATCTTCTAGGTAGTATCAATTTTTTTCGTTGATTTCGTTTGATTTCTTTGGGTTGATTTTCCTTGTAATTTTTTTTAGTTTGATTTTCAATTGAATCTTTTTCGTTTATGATTTTTTTTGGCTTTTTAGACATTTTTTTTCATCTTGTTTGCGGATTTCTTTTTTTATTTCCTTTGATATCTTATTTGTTTGTTTGTTTATGTTTTTGGGATTTCGTACTGTGTAAATTTTTTTGTTGCTTTTGCTTTCATTTTTTGGCTTTTCTTTGGCTGCTTTTGCAATATGTGCTTTCAATCATGTAAGATCTATAAATTAAAAGAAAGTTCCAGTTTTTTCATTTTTGTTATTTATTTTTGTTTTTTCAGAAATTTCATTTGATTAGTTGTTTGTTTTTGATTTTAAGATCTTTTCCGATTTTTTTTAATAATTTTAATTTCTAATTTTTTGCTATTTGGATTTTTTTTTCATAAGCTCGTTTTCGGTTTACTTTTAAGATTTTGGTTTTTTTTCAATTAATTTAGATTTCTGATTTTTTGTTTTTTGATTAAAGATTCTGGGTTTTTTTCATTTTTGTTTAATGTTGAAGGAATTCGTTTTTTAGAGGACAAGAGGAGCAGCGGTGGCCAAGTGCGGTGGCAGCGCGGCGGTGCAGACGCGTGAAGAAGGGAATGCGTGGACGCGTGGTCTTCAATATGAATATGAGGTGTTGCACTACTTCAGAATTGTTTCTTTCGTTTTTTTGGTCTYAAATATTTTCATTTATGATTTTGTGTATTCTTTATTTTTTGAATTTAATTTAATTTAATTTTTGAATAGACTAAACTAATTGATATTGTTGACACTAGGTAATCAATACGAATGGAAGACTTGGAGACGTTACGTTTTTMGTGATGCATAGAAGCCATATTGCAAAAGTAGTTCATATAAGGCAAAAGCAGTCCATTTTGAATTAAATGTTCCATATAAATTACATGTATWAATTTWTTTATATAAGTATTTTTTTGGGGTATATTTGTTGTGTATTTACGAAGTAAATTGTTAGTTATTTGTGAGGTGGCAAGGAAGGTTCCCCACCTTACAGTGTTTATTTTTTTATTTAAAAAAATAACCAAAGCGACCAGTTATTTGTAAGATCTGATCTCTTTGGTATCCCTAAAAAATCATTATTTTAAACATAAGAGACCGGTTTTGTGTCAGACACGGTCTCTTATGTTGTAAGTTTAAAGAGACCGATTTACAAAAATCGGTCTCTTTGGTTGCTTTAAGAGACCGCAATTACTAATCGGTTTCTTCACCTAAGAGCCCTATGAGCTAGAGACCGATTGTAATGCGGTCTCTTTGCCCATTTTTAACCGGTCTCTTTGGTCTTTTTTTTGTAGTAGTGAATAAAATCCATCACATTTGAATATGTAATATATATATTTCTTCTGTATAAAAAAAAGTGTAACATTTTCTTAATACATGTGAAATAGAACATATATTTACCAAAAAGTAATTTTATCAAGTAAAGTCGTATGGTATAATAATARAGATGTTGGTCTTCAATTTTTGAAAATTATAAATATACTACACGGTATAGTATTTCCCTAATTTACACAATAAATTATTTTTATTTAATTATTTTTTATTTATCATAATTAAGATATCCATGCAATTTTATGTTATTATCTATCCAAATTGCAGTGCTCAATATTTTTTAATTTTTTAACTATACTATATACTAATATACATGATTGTGAATTTGTGATACGTGTATATCGTGGCATTAGATTGACAATATTGTTTTTGATTGCATGGTTATTTAATCTATACAATCTCTTATTTGAATGTATCGTGTTGGAATATTTTTAATACATGCACCATAAACTTTTTAATACTACCACCGTAACACAATTCTTGCAACGATTAGACATTTTTRCTCTCTACTTTATGTCAAATCGTTGCGAGAATTATGTTAKGGAGGAAGTAATATAAATAGACCACTATTATTGGGTTGCATTAGAACAACTTGCAGTRTTGCATCGACGAATATCATCTAGAAATCAAGTACCCATTTCTCCAAATTATAATTGTTTTATGACTCTTTTTTACAATGGCGTTGGAATTTATAATTTACAATARGGAACATAATYCGTGAAAAAATTGATATAKCGTGATATCAAAGTTGTACATGGTGTATTTAAGAATAATAGAAATTATATTTTTTTATGCATTGTAGTATTTAATAACATGATGATAGTTTATTAGATAGC
>SNQN01012003.1:0-17268 GCA_008642245.1 Bassia scoparia | reverse complement strand
ATGAATGGAATTGCAATGAGACCGAGTAGAGGCCGCTACATGCGGGCGAATTGGGTTACAGATCTGATTCGTACCATGTCCCCGAACCCACGACTGGTTACTGGATCGGACGTGGGGCCATTAATTTGGCACCAACGTTTCGGGCGTCCGTGAATAACCTTTATAGGCACGGTGGCGACTCCCCTTACTCGACAACACTACCCCAACGCACTCACGTGCGGGCTCCGTGGCTCAAGCCCACGCAAAGCACCGATGTAGTACCAAGCCGCGCGCCCGCTATACGCGGGGTACGACCCACGTCCTACACACGTATTTTGAGGAAGAGATTTAACCTAGTAAACAATCAAATTAATCAAAATAATTTCAATACAATAAACATATCATCTTATTCTTCATTATGTTAGAATTAGTTTGATTAATTTGATCGTTTACTAGGTTAAATATCTTCCTCAAAATACGTAAAAAGTCAACTGTTACGAGAATTATGTTACGGAGGGAGTATAAGGGGGGGGGGAGCATTTGTGCCCCCCCTATAAAGTTACATTATTGCACTTAGCACTTAAATATAGTTTTGAAAAACTAAAAAAAAAAAAAAATCAATCAACTCAAAGTCAAATTTCCATTTCCTTGTCAATCAATCAAAAGACAATTAATCTAGACACTAATAAATAATGAATTTTGACACAAATATAATTTATAATGAATTTAGACACTAATTATGTATTTTATCATGAATTTGGATACAAATGTATACCATATTATGAATTTGGACACAAATTATGTAACTTATAATGAATTTTTATAATAGGTTGGTTAAACAAATAACTTGCATACTCCACTGTATAAAACACATACAATTCACTCTTCATTCTTAAACATTCAAAAGCACAATGTTTTTCTACAATGTCAATATATTTCTTTCATTTTTATTGTAAATTCAAATGAGCCACAAGTGCGAAACATATATTAATGTATGAGAATCACGTGCATATAAATCTTGATATCTACATTATAAATTTATAGTGTAGTAGTAATTGAATTATGTACTCCGTACCTTTTTATAAATTATGTAATTTACAATGTTACTATTGTTATGCGTATGGAAACTCCATCTCCATCTATCATTTCATTTATAGTAGTTTTTTTTACCCTAATATTTTCATGTTCGTTATGTTTGTTACTAACTTTTTTCAGCTATCAAATATATATATATATATTTTTTCAATGAGTAGTCATTATAAGTATGGGGTGTCATATTATGAAACTAACAATGAATTTTTCAATATTGTCTTTCATGCATTGAATTGTAAATTATACGTATGCACGCATCGGGTGCACAAAAGACTAGTATCTTTAATGTAAATGAGACTCATAAATTAAAAATTATCAATTTTAATATTTTTCCTAAATTTGCTTGTGTATTATGATTTTTCTAGTTTTCTACTGCATGTTTGTGTTATAGAAATTATAATCATGTAATAAGTGATTGTATTTGTTGGAAGCTGGTTTGTTTGCTAACTTCACATTGTAATATTTTTTGGGAGAGACGGGAATTTGAAAAGACAAGTATCAAGGTTTCTTTTTTGTTTATATGGTTTGAAGGCTACTACTTGCTGGTGTATTAATTACTCAATTGTGGGTTATTTTTGCAAAATTCCCTTAATAAATTAGGTATTTCAAAATTCTGGGTTTTGTAGTTTAGTGTATGATTCATATCCTTCTAAATAACGAACTAAATGGTTACATGACTCATTAAGCTTGTTCATTCTCAAATATATCAATTAATTATTTGATTAGTATGCTAGTTCGTTTAGTATGAGATATAAAAGTAACTTCTTTTGTGTTTTTGCCTATTCTTCTCACATAAATGTATTGTATAATACTATAAGCATCAATTTAACTTTTAAAAAGTATCAAGCAGAATTATTGTGCAAGTTTGGTCCGATATCTTCGGTTCGAGAATTAATTTCAGAAACTTCAAAAATACCTAAGAGCAGACTTCAAGTTCATTGTTTATGATATATGTTGTCTTTTGGCTATGACTTGATTACTTAAATGAATTTTTATCTAATTTCATACTGCATATTTGTGTTAGCCGCAATTGTATAATCATGAATTTAATAACTACTTGTCCTCACTATGCTTTATTTAATGATGTATATAGGTGTTGCTATAACTTGATTGCATTATAAAAAATGTGTTTTACACAGAATGAGTCGAGATACTATCAATTTAAAAATTCATCATGGATGTTTGTTTTCAACTGGTAGAGTGTTATCTTACATTGGAGGTCAAGAGTCTATTTTTCGAAATTGTGACATGGATCGACTATCCTATTTTGAGTTAGTTGACATGATAAAAGACATAGGTTTCAATGAAGTTGATAGATTTTACTATACCATCCCTGGTTATAACCTCGACATTGGCATTGATGATGATCATTCTATTCTACGGATGTTAAAGTTCTGAAAGACAGGTGGTTTTTTTTTTTTTTTTTTTTTTACATTTACATTCAACATAATGAGAACCATGGTATTAGTGGAAAATTTGACAACCCAAACGTCAATGAAGCTATTGAAGATGTCAATAGAAATGAGGTATATTATAAAAGTATTGATCTGATCAATATGTGGTGTCCTTTTACTATTATGCTTACTGAATTGGTGCTATGATATGAAGCTTTAGGTTGGTGTGTMTCATCTAAAATATGCTCTAAGTGCTTGTTCCATTTCAAGTTTCATTGGTTGCTTGCATATCACACGTATATATTATTACCATGTAAATGAATTTATGTGTATCTTAATTTAAAAAAAAAATTAACATGTTGTTGGCAGCCATGGCACGTCCACCTACCAGCCGAGAAAGTTTAATTTTGTGGTATTCACAAAGACTACATAGGATGAAAAGAATTATGATTTTATATTGGTTTATGCTCCTCTTTGTGGTATAAGGAGCCTTGTTGGTTTGATCCGGTTATTCATTCAAAACATTTAAGTGATATGATAGATAGGAATGACACCTTATGCATAGAGCAACTTCGAATGGATAGACGTTGTTAAAGTGTTGTGTGGTTTGGTCCAAGAATTTAGTGGTTTGAGAGATACAAAAAATACYAGTGTGGAGGAAATGGTAGCGAAGTAACTCCCTATTTGTAACCATCGTATGAATTGTTAGATACAAATGACTTTTTTTGTAGCCAACATTCGATAAATCGGGGTTACATATAACTATTATCTGTACCATAATTATGAGTGGTTACAAAAAAAAATTTAAGTAACCAACAAAGTAAAGTAGTTACCATTAATGTGTTTTGAGGTCGGAACCCTAAAGCAAAATATTTGTAACATATATATTGAATTTTGTTTGGTTGCGGTATTTTTAATTAAGAAAATCATGGCAATTAAAAAATCAATGATGTATGTATATTTTTTTCTAGTCATTTCACGTTCTGCTCTCTCTCTTCATTCCTTTTTCTCTTCTTCAAACTAGTTTCTTATCTCTCGCTCTTGCAGCACGGCTCAAATTAATTTCTTTATTATTTTTCAGTTCCTTAGATCATTTCTCGCTATGGTCTACTCAAACTCAATGTGCATACTAGTCTCGGTATAGCACTCTTTATCGGTCTCTTCACTTCTGACGCCGTATACATTCGTGGTACCTCTCACCACGGTTTCTCGCGCGCCATTTACTCTCTGTGCTTGACTGCAGTACTACTTGCGCAGGACACTCTTGCAAACTGAAACGCTCTTCCGTGCTGACTCTTCTCACATACTGCCTCTCTGTTTCCTCTACTCTGCTTATTATATGGTTTTTTCTATTTTATTCTCCCTAGGGTTTCGGGTATTTGTGCAGAATTTTGGATTCAAATCTATTGTTTCTTTTTTTAGAATTCACGACGACTTGTTATTTGATTGAGATAGAAGTAATTTAGCTTGAATTTCTTATGTTGAGGCTTAGTCATTGAATGAGAAACTCCAATTATTTTGATAAGATCCAACTTTCATATAGTTTTCAGATATGAAGATCAACTTATACAGCTGGAAGTGCTGCAGAATATTTGGGTGTTGGGTAGCTTGTGAATTCTGAGCACTTGGTATCTGCCAAACCTTCGAATTTGCAATGTAGTTTGGGTATAGGTTTTTTTGTCCGTTTTTTTGGTTACATGTACGGTGAAATAATCTGATTGCAATTATAGTAAAGGGGTATTTTTAAGAAAAGAAATATATTGCATTTTAATGCAATATATTATGGTAATTGACCTGTTTGTTGTTTGCTTGTGGTTCAGTTGACATGACAACTAGATGCTGGAAATTCCAATCTCTAAGATCGACAATGATGGATTGTATGTTGCTCTATCACTTGAGTGGATATCCAGGTTTTCTGTTTTTTGAATTGTCCATTCTGTTGTGATTAGTTTAATGAACTCTATGGTGGGATAGAGAAAATGATTTCAGGTGATTGTGAATGTAGGCCATTGTTACATTTTTATTACAAGGTTTAATGTGAAATTGTATATGCGAAGCGAAATCCAGTCTCGTTGGTGTGGGCCTCCATCTATTCGTACTCAGGGATATTAGGCTGCTTTTGGACTAATCAATTAAAAATGACGAAGTGACTAACATATTTAAAATATTAACTTGCTCACATAACATCGCTTGTTTTAATTTTTGTTGATCTTTTCAGCTATATTGGGGCACAATTCACACTACAAGGTACTTGTTAGCACCTGATGTCTTAGTGGTTCAAATATGCTATAGCCATAATCGAGTTGCAAGAGGTTTCTAGCGGGTTATCTGTCACAATTGATTTATTTGTTAATGACCCTTAAGTCTTATATATATTACACCTACCTCATGTGTTACAATAATAGTCGTATACGTTGTTTAGTACTCTGGTCTCTTCTGGTAGATTCGTATAGTACAGCAAACGGTATGAATTCTAGAGTGTAATTAAAAGAACAAGATATTTTTTATATTTAACTTCTTGATTTGTGTAGTGGGCTAACTCTACTATGATTAAAACATTGCCAGAATTTGAGCATCTTAAATAAAGTATTCGAGAAACGTAAGACTTATGGATGATCGTTGGATAGTTCTTATTAGTAGTCTGTCAAAATATATATGTTTGCAGTATGATATGAATTCATGATGTTCTTTATATGTGATTGTAGTATTATTAGCAATGCAGAGTGAGAATTTAGTGTTCTTAGGTCAACTATGGTTTAGCTGTATAATGCCATGTTTACTTCTATCCCATGTGTAACACTGACATACTTAAGTCTAAGCTGGAAACTATAAGAAATTGTTATTGATCAAATATTAAAACTATTGGCTATTATATAGAAAAATGTAAAATCTTCTAAAATGAAGTTGAATAATCCATAATGATGTCCACTAGCAGTAAGGATTCTTTAATAAATTATCTTATTCTGATGTGTATTTCGTTAGATGTATCTTTTTTGCTAAGTTGGGTTCAAGTTATCGGCAGGTGTCGCTGATTCCTGGGTATTTTATAAAGATTTTTTTACTTTCTGTTGTTTTAGAGAACTGAGAGTTTGTATTTTCCGTGAAAGACTCCGAATTTAATAGTCGAGGATGTCTAGCCCGGAATGAATGCTGCTTTAAAAAGGCTGAGCAGAATGATTCCCAATGGACTGTTGTTGCTGTTGTAGTTGCTGCATCACGGACTGCACAACCACGAGCTGTTGTCGCTTAGACCGCTGCCACCTGGGTAACCTCTTCTACCGTATTTCTACATTTGTCACGAAGTCCGAGGTCAATTGGCCTTCCTGACCTGCAAACTTTGCTGCTGTTGTTGAGATGTGTAGGCCTTATTGTGGTTTTGTTGTCACCGATCTGTTCATTGTCGACTTGCTGACTGTTGATTGGTAGTTAGTTTTTGTTCTTTTTGCTAGTTTTTTCAGGGCCTTTGATTTAAGGTCCTTTTGTTAATGTTTTTCATTTTAGTTGCTCTCGTTGTTAAATAATTACTTAGATTGGGTGTTGATTATTTGAGTGTTATCGATAATGCTTTACAATGTATAAAATTTTCACCATGAATAACAAAATGCTTATATATATTGGTTGTAACTAAATAAATATTGAATATTTATAATCTGACAATCTAATATACATTATTTTTTATTTGGGCCACTAGTAAATAATTAATGATTGTCAAATTATGTGACTCTTGATTTAGCCAAAACAAAAAAAAAGCCAACAAAAACATTAAAGTAAACCAACATATGTTGTGTCAGTTACATATCTCATTTAGATACCATCCAAACTAAAAGTCAATCAAATAAGAGTAGTAGGAATTGTAACCTAACATTATGGTAAAAAGTGGTTACCAATGACACGACTATTTGTAACCCTCATTTTGTTGGTTATAGAATAAGTGTTGACTTTATAGGTAAATGGCTAATGCCACATGAGGTAACCATCGATGGTTGGTTACCTAAAGCCCAAAACGATGGTTACTAAGCAATTTTGTCACCTAGTGAATTTTACAGCATATAATCTGCATGATTTGAGAAAATCATGAAATTAAGTTTGATTTCCAAAGATCATCAAGAAGCACAAAAAAGTAGAACAACTTTCATAATGATTAACGAGCGTTTAAAAGCTTTGGAATATCATTACTTAAAACCGCACCTCGTACAATTTCCTAATGCTTGTACGGTAAGGATAGGTGGAAATGGTTTTGATGTAATAAAACCATTAAACTTTATGAATCAGATTAGGAAATTTAGTAGTCCTTCTCTAACTGTCTTTTTTTATTTATAGAATTGGCTTAGTGCTTAGACGGAGAACTTATTGTTAAGTAAATGTGCGAGCCGTTGAAACCGACGATATCGATCTAGGAAGAACGATATATCTACAAATTTTCTAGGTGGTATGTGCGCGAATTATGCCTGTTATTGATGTTCTAGCTGGTTGGGAAGGCTTGGCTGTAGATGGCAGGATACTTCGAGATGCTCCTTCAAGAAAAAATGGCCTAAAGGTTCCTGTTGGTAAGGGATAATTTTGCATGATATATTCCAAATTATAGGAATTCATATATTTAAAACTTGACTTATTCTGCACTTTTTTTAGGTTGTTATTACCTAGTTGATGCTAGTTACAAAAATTTTGAAGGATTCCTAGCTCCTTACAGGGAACAACATTATGATTTACYAGAGTGGACCAATCCGRCGACTAAGAAAGAGGAGTTATTTAACATGAAGCATGCATCTGCACGAAATGTTATTYAAAGAAKATTTGGATTACTGAAAATCAGATGGAGCATYCTGAGAACTCCATCCTATTATTCATTAGAAACAAATACAAACATTAGTTTAACATATTCTTATATCCACAACCTTATAAGGCAACAAATGAGTTATGAGCCATTTGAAAGAGAGTTCGATGAGTATATGCGGTCACTACAACCAGATTTGGTGGCATACATTGATACAACAGAAACATCAACACAATGGACTCAATGGAGAGACCAACTTGCCCAAGTTATGTGGGATTCTTGGAGACTTAGAAGGCATACTATTTGATATACGATCTTCTCTATCTAAGAACTAAGCCTTTTTTGTGTCTTAGTCTCATGATATTATGTCTCATTGTTTGAATTAGGATACTTGGTGGTGTGTCTTAATTAATCTCTATTAATGGTGTATCTGTAGTACTAGATGTTTATTATTATGTTTTGTTTGAACGTTACTTAGTAAATGTTTTGTTTATGTTATGTTTGAAGTCGAAGAAACAAAAGAGAACTATTMTATCAACAAAGAAAAGCGAAAGGAGAATTTGGTCAGCTGAAGAAGAGACAATACTTAATGCTATATTGCATCAGATGAATGGCTCTGGTTGGAAAGTCGACATCGGTCACAAGACAGGCTACCATACATACATTGAGAAAGAGATGAGAAAAAGGCTGCCAAACTGTGACCTTAAAGCTGATCCGCATATCAAATAAAAAATTAAGATCTTGAAGTAGCAACTCACTTATATTTTGAGATCCAACAATATGGTATGGAAGTACAGGGCTTTGGTTGGGATATAAGCTTATAGATGGGGACAGGGACAAATATATATTTATGGAATGGGCAAAGTTAATGTTATATATTGTTTATTTCAATAATCTCATCATGTTATATTTACAATCAAGGAGAATTGTTATGTAAATGTTGTGTTTTGGCTATAATAAAATAATCTCATAATTTTAATTATTTGAATAAGTCGAGACGGAGTGTTCGCATTGTACAAGGAAATCCACTGATACACTATGATAAACTCTAGAAGATATATTTAATGATTTGCCAAGGAAAACAAAGTAAGGACCCATGAGATAAAATCCGGACATGGATGAAGACAATCCACTTTTAATGAAGTGCAAAATGAATAATACTCAGTTGGCGGATGAATCAACTTCTCAAGTTGAGGTGGTAACAATACCCTCATACCTCTTAAGGCAATATTTGGAAACAAAATTCATGTGAAATCGATCACTTGAAGAACAATTAAATGTCAAATTTCTAAGTCTATTACATAAGTTTTAGTGGAAGGGAGAAAAGAGTGTTGGCTTAGAATGACATAAGAAAGGATTGTACATGAGGGTTGATGTACATGAACAACTAGTGACAAAAGAAAACAACTGTTTGACGTCCTTTCGTAGTACTACTTTGGTCTTTCCCAAATGCAAGTTGTGAAGCTACTCATCTCATTAGCTAAAGATGTTGCCCTAACATGGACCTCATTTTTCCTAGTCCCAGTGACTTTTCAAGCAATCTTTCTCAGAAGAGATTGGTGATGATGCATGAGTCACTAATTGATGTTAACATGTTACTGACCAACAGTAACAATCTTGCTTTTTTGGGGTCCTTTTGCTTGATCAATTGTTTGAAGTCCTCGTGTACTTTATTTAAAAAAAATTGCAGGTAAAAAGCTAAGTATCGAAGTGTTTAAAAATTTGTCAAGGGTATATATATATGGTAATTAATTTTACAATTTAAGTCCCTATATTAATCTCACATACTAAACATTGGATTAAATTTCTAATCTAATTCTAATCCTATGCCAAACAAAGGGATGGAACTATTTATTGAATTCCCGACCCTCTAATTCTATTCCCATTTTTTTTCCCCCAAATTCCATTCCTCCTTCCCAATGCCAATGAGATTATGTTATTAAATGTTTGATGACGTGTAAACTTAATATAGAAATGGTGCAAGAATATTAGTACAGTTGGTTTATGGTCATGTTGCAAGCAAAAAATGAGGAGGGGGTAAGAGATAAGTAATTACTAATTTTATTGTGATCATTTGACTACAATCTAAAAGACAATTAAGGCATTCTAATTTTTGATTCGTGACATGTCTAAATTAGAAACTCTTGATTAAAATTCGACACAATGAATAAGAATGCTAGTACTATGTTTGGTTTATTATTGTGAGCCTAATTATGTTGCATGTCTGCAAAGATTAGTTCAAGTTAATATTACTCAATTAAAAGGCTTAAAACACTTGGAAAACTTGATTCCAATTTTTCATATGATTTTTGAAAACATAATATGTGTTGACCTAAATTAAGCTTTTTAAATCATAGATAGACACTTAAGTACTCACTAGTAGTAATAATGCATTAGTTGATTATAGAGTGGATTTAAAACAATAGTAAGAGGGAAAATGTATTTATCATTCCTTTTGATTAGAGTTGATTGCTCACATTTTCCAGTTTAGTTCTTATTGAGATAAGGATGAAGTAAAGAGAAATGTTCTTTTAAAACAATAATGACTGAAGGTGGAAAAAATGTGAGTAAGAGGGAAATCAAAACTTAGGAGTAGTCGGATAGGGAGGATCGCAAGTATGACCATGAAATGTACGGTTCCTTAATGTGGTTGGTGGAATGGAATATACATTGTGTATTATGAGAGAAGGAAGCAACTCCTTGTTAGCCTTCAAAAAATGATATGTTGAAAGGAAAAATGGATTATTTGAAAAATAGATGAAATTGTATGCTTATAGGCTCTGGATTTCTGCTGATAACATGTGAGGCGAAATTAATATTCTCTCCTACTTGTCATGTTTGAATCGGGTTTCCTACAAGAATCTTGACCAAGACTCCATACCAATACAAGGAAAATTAAACAATATAAACTTGAAAGTACTTAAGGGTTTTAGTGTTGCCTAGAAAGTGTGGTATAACAAGTTTCAAAAGAGACAAAGATAGTTGCTACAAACTACTCATAATCAAATTAATTTATGGTGTTATGCCAGCATCAAATAGTAGCTTATTGCTTTCCCATTAAGGTGCTAACAACTCTTACGAAAGGAGGAAGTATATATGAAAAAGAAATGCTAAATCTTAGAAATATTTTCCCTATGAAGTCCAACTGTTACAAGTAGGAATCTTTGAATATAGAAAAATAGTGGAATCAAATCTTTGTGTTCTGCACGTCGTCGGAAATCTTCGGAAAGTCGCCGGCAGTGAGTCAGGTCCCCTGAAGAAGGAGAGAAAGATGCAGTCAGAGACCCAGGGGTTGTTCCCTATGGGGGACCGCACCTCTGATGGCTTAAGTAGGCAAGGAAGGAGAGAGAAGAAAGAGAATCTGAGAATTAAGACGAGAGAAAGTACTTGTTGTTTAATGTATGGTCTCAGATCGAAATGAGTGTGGTGTAGTCCCCCTAATAATGATGTTGACGCTCCTATTTTATAAGCAGAGTCTGGGTGTAATTTGGTTAATGTACTGTCGAACTGACCTCGTAACCTGAATTCAGTTGTATTTAGATTCCTCTAGAACATACTCCTCGTTTGATCCTGTCAACTGAGGTAGTTAATTGCATTTTTCGTAAATTACTGGATGATAGACGCTGGCCTATTGGCTTAATGGGCTGGAGCACCAACATTTCATCTTATACTTGTGTCAAGGTTAGTTTCCCTGTGTTTTTTTTGTCTCTCTGTTAAATTTTTTTATTTTGTTTTGGAAGACGACGGAAATAACAAATGTGGCACGAGAATGAAAAATTTGGGATTTCTGTTTCTGTAGATTATCACTCTTTTTCTACCGTTGTGTATTCGATTTCATGAATTGGTAAATACTGAATTTCGTTCTTATCGTTGTATTGGGAAAGAGATCTAAGAACCTATGGAGGTCGAGTTTGATGGGCCATCTTATATAAAGAGGAAGTATGAGACAATGAAAAGTGCAATTCAGATTCTTGAGATAATAAATTGGAAACTGCGTTTGATTCTCCTCTAGGAGGTTGCACAGCTCCGTTTGTATAATGGTTCTTCGGAAGAAAATGTGAATACTCCGCCAGCGAGACGGGATCATATACCAATGTAAAAAGGGCTAGGAGAAATGTAAGCGAGGTTTATAACTAAAGGCATACATTCGTCTATTTTGATTACTGTACTGATCTTTGTCAACTGATCAAATGTAACATTAGGACTGGTGATTTTCTCATACTTATATGTTTTTGGGTCTAATTGGTGCAGTTTAAATGGATGTGAGAAAGCTGCATTTAGATGGCACTGAAATGGACTGAAGTGATGCTAATCGCGGATAGGAAGTCCCACTTCTGAAAGTGTCTGGCGCGGTTGACAGCGTAGGTAAAGAAAGACCACGAAGTTGTTATTTAATTTCAGTTTGCATTGTTTGGTAAGTGTTTTATTATTCTAACAAGAGTTTTTCTGAAGCACAAAGAAAACACATACTAAATAAAGCTTAACTGTTTAGCAAACGAGCTAAGGAGCCTGGCACCCCTAACAAGCATTGAGAGCTGAAACTAGGCAAGCAACAAAATTGCCTATTAGAGCAACTCAACAGGCTCTATTGTCTTGACAATCTCCTTTATGACATAACAGAAACACTTAACTGCAAATACGCAATCTCTTTTTACTGTCAAGGATAACATGATTTCAAGAAAAGTCATGCTGATGCCAAACCTGCTGATTCCTCTCGATGCTAGAACTCGATAAGACTAAGAGAGCTAAGCATAAAGCCCATAATAACCTTCTGTCTTAAACTTAGAATCCACAATCCACTTTACCACAGTTGCACAACGATGAAAATCAATGTGGATTATAAATGCTTGTTTGTGGTGACAATTGAGACAAAATGAGCACAAAACATACTGAATATGACAAATTTGACAAGACCTATGGTTTGTGTAACTGTAGACACCTAATTCGGTTTCTTCACTAAGTTCCCGAAAGTCTAATGATTGTTGTACCAGTATTACAATAGCCGTTTGCGAATTATGCTCAAGTGTCCACCTTACATACACGTCTTTTCTAGAAGCCTTCATATCATCCGTCATGACCATGTCAATTCAAGGTCCGAATCGAGCCTTGGTAAGAAGATGATTTGCTAGGTATTAGTCCTTTTGATTTGTTTGGGATTTTCCCATGATTGTTTTTGGATGCCAGTTTTGAGTTTAGGGCATTTAGTAATTTACTATTAGGCTCAGAAGCATTACGGCCGACAGTGCTTAGATTCTTTTTCCTATTTTTCTAGATTTTCTCTCAAGTTTTTCATAATTTTTTTAAGTCTTCTGAAGGTGCCTCACATGGGGAAGCATTTTTGTAATTTCACGTAGCACGCCCCGAACGTTATTCCTTTCGTTTTTAATTTAAATTCTCTATTTAAAGATTTTTGTTGGGATTTTTCTAATTTTTTATGATTTTTGTATGATTTTTTTGTGTAGGCTTTTATTCGATATTATTCTATGACTTTGTCGGAAGTATTTGCCTAGAGCGTTCCCAGACGTTACGCGGAAAAGTGGGTTGTTTTCTTGCCTTCGCAAAAACCGGAAAATCTAGGAGGTCTTTTTACTTAGTCCAAGTAAAAGATAGTTCTCGAATATCTGCGTAGCGAGAATAACGGCGAGCAATCGAGTCAAATCGGGTACAAAATATATCCGAAAAGTCAAAAATCGAAGCATACATACGCTCCATGAGCGTATATACGCGCAATATGAAGCGTACAATACTCCATTGAGCGTATATAGCTTAAAGTGAGCGTATATACGCTTCCTTTGAGCATATATAAGCTCCATGAGCATATCGACCAAAGTGAGTGTATTATAACGCTTCCTTTGAGCGTTTTATACGCTCAAATTTAAGCGATATGTACGCTCGTTTTTTGTGTGTTTCCCAAGCCTTCTTTTCGCCTATTAAAATTATGGAAGATACCCTTTAGACTTCCATGAATTGGGGGTAATCGAAAATCACGTGAAAAATCTCTTTTACACTTCAAAACATCTCTACGCTCTTCCTAAACACAATCAAACCATTCACTGATTCAGTCGATTCAATCATTCAATTCATTCTAGTGAACTGTGCGATAATTCAATAACGTTTCGACCGCATGCTTACAGAAGGTAATAACTTCTGAGACTCTATTCATAACGCATTAAATCGATTCCATAAATTAAAAAAATATCTTTAATTAAAAGCTTGACATACATTAAATCAATACAACAATGTAAGAAACTAATCAAATACTATCAATCTTGTAGTTTTGCAAAAATGATGTAATATTCAATTTTGAGTTCAAGAATAATTCAGTATCACGTTCAATGTTAAAATCCTCTTTCAATATATTTGAATTCAATTTTTAATACAGATATCGATCTAAAATTTGCTAGAAACCGACTTAGTAAATTCTTAGGTTGATCTATGTAATATTGTTAGTGGTTGGCCTTGCTTATTCCTTTTTGCGTGCATGTTTGAATTTCCCTGTGGATCTTTGTATAATGTGAGTGAAACGTGGTTGGTGCAAGAGAAGAAATTATTTCTTTAGATAATACAAGATTTGTTTGAACTTTAATCAGATGCGACATGGTCACATAAGTAGTCGGATAATTTCACAAACGCGGATTTAAAGGCAGCCTGGCATGAACATTTAGCATAAGTTCAATGAGTAGGTCTACTTAGGAGATAAGAAGCCTACTAATTGTTTTCTTTATTAATCGTAACCTTGACTATTTGTTTAGTATATTAGGTTAAGTGCGCCTTCAGGGTCAATCGATAGGCTATATGTGATTCAAATAATTGATGACTGCATGGCTGGAAAGAGACCGAAGGTAGAGGCCGCACAGTGCGGCCATGATGTCAAAGATCTAGTCGTATAGAGTGTCCCCTGAGTACTCCGACATCTGGGTACTAGAACCTATCTGTGGGGTTATTAGTTTGGACACCTAATTTTTTGGGCGTCCGTTTTATATAACTCATGTATAGTGCAGATCGTGGCGATCCCCGATCAATTCCGGAACAACAGATCCCGAGAGCATTCACATGCGGATTCCATGGCTCAAATTCCATGACACTGAAGCTGATGGTCAACCCTAAATAGGGGGTGAAGCCTTACAGGGTTTGTTGGCGACTTCACTGGGGATAATTACCGTTTGGGTGAGTGAGCGACTTTGAGAGTCTCGTAGTCCATTTTACATAATATTGGATTGGCGCTGGCGGACCTCTCGCACAGGGGTCACCGTCTGAAGGGGCTCCTTCTGGACTCATGTATGGGCATTGTTTAATGCTCGACGACTGTCAGTAGGGGTGGATCTTACCGTTTGAGTCCACGTGTTTGATTGATCATGTGGCTAAGGGTCAATTGCATCCCGCCATAGTTATAGCCTGGCGTGTGCCGTGTTCTGGATGGTGTCCCAATGGAGTATTCAGCATACATCACCAAATATTTTGTGGTGGTGAAATTGGATCAGCTCTACTTTAGGCGCTGGTACCCTCAACCTAACCAAGCCGACTTTAGCTAACTAGATCTAGACTTAAACTAAAGTAAATTGACTCTTGTTTCTATCAATGTGCTTGTGCTTGGGTTGTGACCCCGTCTTTTGTTCAACTTAGCTCGGACCTGCATGCCCATATTAATTTCTCATACCAAAGCTTAATCCCCTCAAGTCCTTAATCAATGCACACTAGGTTTATCCTTTACTCTTTAGCCAATAACTCAAGACCTTTATCAACTCACCTGCCCAAGCTCATTAAGGCCGAGACCCTTAGACCCCAATTGAGAGGGCTATAAGTTTGAGATCCTCTAGTCCAAGAACCATTCAATGTCCTAGTGGTCCATTCGACGGTCTGGTTCGACTCGTGGACCAGTCCGAAGCCTTAATGTTAAGTGTCCAATAACTAATTTAAGACTATCCTAGAGCCCATCCATCATGTCAGGTCCCAAACAAAATGACCTTAAAAATTGACTTAGGCATCTTCAATCCTTTCCAAATACGGTGGTGTTAAAGACCTATTAAAAGCTCGAACTAGTGTCCATGTCTAGACCCATTCCATTTCAATTCCTATGTTTAAGCATTAGGTGAGAACCTTAAAGGCTGGAATTAGGTCCGACTATTACACACATGCGTAGTCCATTTTCAAGCTTATAACTAAGAACCAAACGATGTAGGTTTCCAATTAGTCACCGTTCAAAGTTCAGAATTCAAATCAAAGTCCAACTATCAATTCCAAGATCCATTAGGTCCTAGAACCTGTAAATCTGAACTAGGTTTCGACTTTTCGGGATCAGTCCTTTCAATTCATTCCAGGAATAGGCAGACATTCAAGTCCACTTTCAAGTTCAGTTCCTTAAGTCTAGATCCTTAAGACTTGAGTAGGTTCTTCTGTAAGGAGCTTTAATTATAATTCAATCCCAAATGCCAAATTTTTGTTGTTCTCTCTAGTTCGTAAGTTTGATTATTGTCTTTGATGTTCAGCATGATATGCAAGCAGAGACTCGCAGATATGTACTTGGGGCCCTGGTAGAAGAGTAACAAGAAGTCTAAGAATGAATAAGGACTGAGCCTGGCCGTAATGTCGGCCCGAACGTTGCTTCTCTGTTCAGCGCAAGACTTCAATGGCAAACATCGAACAGACAACTTAATGTGTTACTACGGAAGGGAGGCTGCGAGGATCGTGAACATTCTCGTGCCTGATGCCGGCAAGATAAAGAGCATTGGGGGACTGAAGAAAAGGAAAGAGCGCCAAGGAAACCTCTCGATCTAGACGAAGGGAGGAGAAGACATGCTGAGACAGTCAGTTGGTGTGTCCTCTCCGATGACTGGCGAAAAAGGGTGGATCACTAGAAGAGTAAGGCCATGAAGACGTCTGAGAGATTAGTCCAAGGGCTCGTGTTGCTGTTGTTGATTTTAAGAGTAAGAGGCTAGCTGGTGCCTAGAAGTGTTTGTCATGCGTATGATGTTGCTAGTTAAACGGCGTGATGGGACCGGAAAGAACCAGTAAGAAGCCACTCGCGCAGCTTCAATATATATCAAATGGCCTTAAAGGAATGTGGCAAAGAGTTATTCCCTGTCGGTGGTTCCCTTATTACTTTGACACCATCCATCCAGGTGGCTCAAGACCTGATCAAACCAGCTTGAGATTGGGAATTATATCACGACAAGAGTTCCCTAAAGCAGTAACAGGTAAGGATTCCCAGAGCGTCCCTGTCGGCTCCTTCGTGACTTAGAGCCACCAAGGCAAGGAGAAAAGAAGTTCTTGACTTTTCCTTACTATTGTGGGAAGGGAGAGAGGCTGCTTCGAAGACATGTGAGGCGCAGACCAAATGAGGAAGCTCAAAGTTCGAATGGTCATCAGAACTTTCGTGGTCGCAAGTATCGAGAGCGACGTCATTTTCAAGCATTTGATCTCATTTTACTAGGCTCTACAAGTTGGGGCTTCCTAGTTGAGAAGATGTTCAAGGGCCATAAGTATAGACGAGTAACTGCGGGGGGCTTGAACAAGAGGAAGGTGTCTCCTCTTCTTTCTAGCATCTGGATCAAACCAGACCACTTTAAACCCCATGATCTCGATGACAACTTTCGTAACGCATCACGACTTCTTTTCAAAACAAGCCACGAAGGCCACAAATGGATGCTTTTTTCCAATTGGCATGATTTATAGTAGCCGTTTTGACAGGTTTAACTTCAAAGGGTGCACTCTCGGCTGCCTAGGTGGGGGCCCTACAAGCTCTCAGACTTCTGCAGATGGTGAAAATCTAAATAGGACGAGTGCGAAATGCAATGGCTCATCTGCATAGTTCCAAATCAACCATCAACCTAGAGAAGGGCCCACTACAGACGACAGCGTGCCATTGGAAATGTTTAGTTTTGAAGCATAAGATTCAGACAATGTGGCGAAATTGTTCGCTTCCCCGCAGTTCCTCCAGCGGCAAGGTGATAAAATAAAACTCCCACGGTACCCATCACGTTGCTAAACATGAGTCAAACCGCCGAGGTGTGAGCGTGGGGTCATGCCTGA
>SNQN01012002.1:2850-17270 GCA_008642245.1 Bassia scoparia | reverse complement strand
TAGGTTCAAAACTTTGTCTGAAACCGGATGGCGCGTTTCACAAAAGGATAGTTGCGGCTCCATTAGTGGCGAAGGGAGTGCAGGTGTAGCAGTGAAGAAGAAACGGGGAAGACCACGCAAAGACAGCGTGATTGTGCAACAGGTTAGTTGACCTTGTTWATTTGTTWTTTTTCCARTTTTTTTAGTAAAATTTCGACTTGGGATCCTACTGCAATCCATGTCAGGARCCTCACCCCGCTTTAATTTTTTTAGGAATTTGCAGAAGCTGAGATAAGTCCACCATCCGGATTGCAAAAAATGAGTGTGGGTTTTGTATTATACTTACCTTAACTGTATCTTAAAGTTAACTATGGTAAATGAGTATCTCTTTGATTAATATACGGTTGTTGTTTGTTCTTGTTGTGCTGCTTATGCTATAATTCAGGTTAAAAGGAGGAAGACGGTGACCTTTTCAGACGGTGTGCGTGAGGAGAATATCCCGGTATCACTTCAGGATGATTTTGTTTCGAAAAATGGAGTTTCTTTTGCGGATCAGCAATCTTGATTTGGTCAGTATGTCTTGTATTTTGTTTCCCATTTTGTTGTTCAATTGGTGCTCTTTGGTAATAACTTATTTGGAACCATAGTATGTTTGTCATAAATTTACACAAATGATTAAATGATTGGCCTGGTATTTCCTTTTTTGATCTTAAGAAAACCTCCTGAAATCAGTTCGTCCATGCAGGTTAGCCCTTTGATTCCGTACTTTATTCAGTTTTAGGTTCTCAGATGTGGTTGTGGTGGTGCAGCTAGCAGTAGACCGTCTCGTTTCTGCGATCGTCCTCGAGTCGTTTAGTTTCTATGTGTTGTATGGAAAGCAAATTGTTTTGTTATTTATTATGTTTGTTAGAACACGTAAAACATTTGGGTTGTAAGTTGTTAACTGTGCTATTGTTAAGTTTGTTATTGTTTGTGGGCCACTTTAACCAAAATTGGGCCTCTTTGTTGGATCTGGAAGTCATTTAGATATTAAATTTTGTTGGACCATTATTGATGATTGTTAGTTACAAATAAAATTTTTATTTGGGCCCAGGTCTTTTAAACCCATTAGCTTTATGATACAAGGTTGTTTTATATTGTGGGCCTTCATTTTCCTGAATTGTTCAATTAAACTAACAAGTCTCCCATTTCTTTGCAATAATAACAACCACAGCATCAAACTATATTATTGGGCCTATTTAGCATTTTGGCCTGCAGTTTGTTTCTAAAATTAAACAACTAATGTTAAACAATAACTTACATAATAATATAAATGAATACACGTGATTAAGGTGTTTGCAACATTCACAATCCATTTCTACTCCTTACTTCAATCTAGTAGGGCCTGGGTAATTGCATTGTGATCTAGCAAACACCTTCGGCAGTAATCTTAAAGTACGCTTTTCTTGTTGGATCGCCGTTGAATTTGGTAGCGAACCTTTTCATGTTGCCTTCATTGTCATACTCAATCGACAAGAAAATCCTTGTTGACAAGCATTGTGACCACCGCGGCCCTAAAGTTGGTGTAACTTGTCGGCCCGATGAAAAGAATGATATAGCCGGAGAATAWTGTGATGACACGACATCTGAAACCTCATTTACTAAGAGCACAATGACTTCGTACCTTGAGGCCCATTCCCTCACTTTGTTGCCAAAATATCCTAGAAAATTGCTCCTGGCAGATAACTCATCGACATTGTTACCGTATTGCCCTCTACAAACTGCAGCAATTGAGTCAAATACAATCAAACGAAAAGGCATGTTAGTATTTAGACTACTGAGACTGCTAGACCTGAGCATTTTAGAGTAGCACCTGGGTTTTCGATTATAGTGGTTTTATTAGCATAGATGTTTGCTCGTGTTAGGATACATTGGAAAGTCTAGTTTCGCACACGATTAACCTCTAATGTGATGTCTTTTAGCTTTGTATCTAAGACATTTTACCATTTGATGCAAACATAGGATTGATTTGATAATCTGTTTTGGTCCTTCCACTTGTACATTAAAGGGGCTGTTTGGAAAATCTATAGAATAATTTACTGAAGAGTATCATATTAATGGTGTTGACTATTGATGATGCATCGTTCGAAATGAATAAACAAAGCTTATGATTGCTTGAGCCTGATTCATAACATATTGATTTAATATGTTGTAGATTTGGTAACGCCGAAAATGAAGTATTTTTATTAAATGCACTCTTGGGTTATATGAAAATTTGTTATGCTTGTTGTAGTAAAGGGCATGGTTTATCCAATGTCTACAATTAGGTTGAGGTGTCCGAGCGCGTATATCCATTGCTCGTTGTTATTGTGAGTTGTGAACTGAGGTAGCGCAGCGGTGAGGTGCCCAAAATCAGGCCCTGAATCTGGATAATAGTGGTTGTCAACATAGTACTATAGTTGCATTTAGTTTACTATGATAATTAGATTAGCTTTGACTAATTACCAATACATATGTGGATTATAAATATTTAACAAATAAAGTCTCTTATAGATAGATGTGTTTATAATGGCTGAATAGTAGTTTTTTATTGCTGATGAAGTTGTATGAAGTATATCTATATAGTAGTCCGCAATGAAAATACGTAAATCCTATTTCCTTCCACTTGTTAGGCCGCAACACAATTTACTTAGTAATTTCTCTCTATCTCTTACGCAGGTCACTTGCCAATTATACTTTATATTGTTTTCTATATTATTAGCATGACTTATTTTGTTACAATTAATATAATTGGACTACGCTCTGAACATGTATACCATTGATTCCGTTCCTTTTCATTTATAATTGCAAGATTTTGTACAAAATCGTTGGTTCTCATAACTGTCATTATTTTTATCTCCTAATTTTAATGAGTAAATATTATGCCTATATCAATATATACCATATGTTATATCGAGAATTTATCTTGGACACATGTGCAGATATCATATCGAAAGTAGATAGTATTTTAATTTAGTATAATATATAAATATGTTTCACATTTTGTTTCTGTTATATCGAGTTTTTCTCTCAATCTTGATTATAAATTTGACTCTTATTAGGGCTAATAAGTGAAGCTTAAGTCTATTTATTCATCAATATCACCCAGAATTTGGTATTGTTGGAGATCTCTCATCTACTTCTATTACGTTACTTTATATTAAAACTGAAACCAGAAGTGCCACATGCTTCTTTAGTGAATAGTTTTTTCCGCTCTTTTTTTCTTTCTTCGATTTTTCCACTCTTGGTTACGTTTATACGAATTTTGTTATATTGTGTTCCTATTCTGTCGACTCTTCTACTCGCTTAAATTTGTCATTTTCTGAACTTGGTTCAGCAAAATTGTGCACGCTCCAACTTGGATGGAGGTTTGTCTTGGGATATTTGCGAAGGACGACGAGGGTAAGCTTAGTTCTGAGTTGCTATTACACTCACACGCATCTGCGCTTGGAAATTGCATCATCTTCAGTTTGCTTGTCATTATAGTAGACGACGTTGAATGTTGTCGATGTGTACAACATCTATGCAGGTGCATAGAGATTTCTACAGCAGTTTTTAAATATCTTTTAATATGTAGGGTATTGGTCTTAGGCAGGTTTGCTCCTCATTGAAGTCGTCTCCATAAATAACTTGAATCATTTTACTTGATTATAGTGGTTTACTTGTGGGGTTTAGTTCAGCCCTTGCGTAAGCGAAAGAGAGGTTACTAGTTGACATCGTGGCTTATTCTCTGACATTTGAGATGGAAATTTAGATGTCCAAGACATGATAGTAGCCTTGCTTCTCTCTCTATTTCTGATGATGTGTGAAGATGCTATGATATTTATGGTTAGCTTTCTATTACCTTAGCTAATAACATGTCACATATTGAAATTGTGTAATGAAATCATCAAGTTTTAGTGGTACAATGTTAACGATGTTGGTGTACGTCGACTTAAATTGGATTGGTAAATTAGAGCATGTCCCGTTGTGCTGTTTTCCTCTCTTGCCAGGATGAGCAAAATGCGACACTTTCGGAAATGGATAGCCGGTTGCCAAACATATACACTACAATAATAAAACTAATAGTAACGTCAGGTTGCAGGTTCTTGTGATTTTAACGTCCGGTTACTCGTCTATAGAAGATGGGCTAGGGTCAATTGTCTCAATAAGATCACGTACCTTCAATCATTTTGTGGGCAACGTTCGCGCACTCTCTCTAGATATACAACTAACGGCATGCTAATCCCTGACCAGATCCTAAAACTATTGCAAACAAACATTCATGATAAATGTAAAAAAATGAGCAGGATGATCCATTGATGGACAATAAAGTATAAAATAGAGAGTTAACAAAACGCAATAACGAGAGACTGTCAAAAGACTCAATAGTATACATGAAATTGATCGTTATATGAAAGCAACAACGATAGTGATTAGTTTCCATCACTTGTGTCTGTGGGTGAATTGGCAACAGAGAGCGCAGACTTGCCATAATTGACAAAGGCTTCGAGCTCAATTCTAGACTAACGTGGTTATAAAGATATGATGAAGAACACGACGAGGAGTGTGGTCAGGCATTACGCACAGTCATGTTCATTATTGAATCTTGTAAGTGTATTTATGAAGCAGTTACATTCTTCTCTGAGGTCTAGGATTATATCACTCATTGTTGTGTAAGTTTTAGTGTGTCGGTGAAATATATGGTCACTTGTGGAGTGTCTTTTGTATGAGGGCCATATGTTTTGTTTCTCAGAATTAGATTGACTCAATGTCAATACGGTTTTTGTTGTTAGGTAATTGAATGTTGTGTTATAGTGTGGTAGATTGAGGAGTGTGCGATCCTGTACAATTGGTTCTCTTAACTGCAGTAACATTATAGGGGGGTTTATTATTGTTGAGGGGTGTCTTACTGAGGTTGGTGGATTAAGTAGGATAATCTTTGGAATGAGGTTATATGTGCCTCTATTTTGCACATGAGTTGTTAGACCATCGGACAGATATGACTAGCTTTTATCCAAGAGGTGGATGGATATGTAATTTGTAGGTGATTTTTGGGATGATCGTTTCTCAATTGATGATTAGGAAGACTATTGTAAGCACGTGTGAAAAGCTTGAGCAATGAGCGCGATGTAACTGTATCCAAAATTGATACTCGTGTAAGGAATGGGTATGTGTATAGAGGCATTATACTTGTTAAAATCAAATCATGTAATGTTTTGCTGAGCTCTATATTTGCTGTGACTTTTATCTTATTTATCATAGGGTCACTATTCGAATATAGAAGATTTTAAATCATCAAACACATACGAGAGGACCTCATATCATTATATTCTGTGTACCAATAAATAACTGGGGCTGTACTGAGAGTCTAAAGCAATAATCAGAAGACAATGTGAGATGCACAGTAGGAAGGTGTGATTTAAAGTGTTAAAAATGAGCTTTATTGTAGATTGATCTCACTGTGGCGGTAATGAAAACAAGAACCTAAGTCAAGAATATAGCAAGATTGCTAAAATAGGAGCTGTTATATAAAGTAATCATTATCTGTAAGTTGATATTAAAAAGACGTGCATATGTGTATATATGAATGATTAGACCTTGAGAAAAACAAGTCATTTGACTCTATGTAGAAAATACCATCAGCCTCTAATCTCGTTATGTTAGATTAGATGGGTCTAACTAGCATTTCTACATGTTTTATGTGTAAGTAATCATAATCAGATGACTTAAAGTTCGCATCGCTAAATCAAATAAGATCCTCTGAGGCTTCTCATTGTTTCGTGATCTTTAGTGGCAATTGGCAGAGAGCCATTCTCTGTTTTCGAATTCTTAGTATTCTGGAGCGGTAGTATAAATTACTTTTTGTTGTATTTCGATTTTAGGTTTGTTTTATATGGCTTTGGTTTGGATTGAGATAGCATAATATATCTCGAGATTCATTCTCATATTTCTATTACCATGCATCGCAGTATAGCATCACAATTTCATGCACATTGGAGAAATCTCGACAGCTCGATAGACACTAACCCATCGTCATATGTGTTTACTTTCGCGCTCTCGCACTTGGTGAATATATTGTTCGTGTAACACCTAAATCACAAGAAATAAGGCAACCGCTATATTGCATCCATAGTAGTCTACATTTCAGATACAATATATTGACTCTTCCATAATAGCTTCTCCATGCACATGAATCTTTTCTTATGCAATAAGCTCATTACACTATTTTCACAAATTTTTTTGATGACTCATATTTTGGATATAGAACACTCTAATGTAGAATGTAGTGCTAATATATTTTTGTGTAAGCTTGTTGAATTTAGATATAGTCTTGAGCCAAATATAACAGATGACGGGAATATAGTCCTGAGGAATGTGATACATCAAATCCGCTATTGTTATAACTCAGCCATATTATATTATATTCATATATTAGAACCACATAATATTATTCATATACCAACTATGGATCGAGCGCGCCAAAGCCTTTCGTTAGTTCTCCATCTTCAGTTGCGTCTATGCAATGTACCTACCATGATACAATTGATCTATCAAACATTAATAATTTTTGGGTGATTGCGGTTTCAAAATTATACGATATATAATATAATTAACCTGATTTTGTAGCAATCCCCATATTCAGTGGTAACTGTATTCGCAATGTACATGAATGCACTTACTTATCGTCACTATAGTAGACTACATTCAAGTTATCAAATAGAAGCCCCAAAATTTTTTGTCGGCTTTTCTCATTGTTGTTGGTAGAAATTTCACTGATAGGAATAAGAGGAAATAAGGTTTTGGAAATAAAAGAGTAATAGTAATTTATATTACACTCAGAGTAATGATGTACAAAACTCAAGTAGATGTATCTTTTGACTGAATGTAAGACCACGCTGTTGTACTCTAAGAGCTCTTCTGAACTTCATGTCGTTAATAGCATAGAAATACAACTACAAAAATACGTGTGAGTTGTCCGTCTGTTTTGTAGGTAGTCTCAATATGCGTCGTGCATCATGTGTAATGTATGGAATAATATTTGATGCTGCCTTTTCAGCTCCATTTCAGATCGTCTTAATGTTCGTACATATGGGCAAGTACGTTTGTTTATCCACGGTGATCGGATAAGACGGTTGTTTACAAGTATTATGTAATTCTTGATAATTAGTTTAAATCGCGTATTTTGTTATATAAGAGGTACGATTAGTGCTATATTTAAGGTTTACTAGATGTGAGAACGATAAAGTCTTTCACACCTTTTTCATAGATAACTCTTAGAGACCAATAAATCTAGAATTATGTCGTTCCTCCAACTATTGTTTAACGAAGAACCTGTCCCTACTGGCAGCTCAGATCTTCTTGGTTGGCCTAAAGCTTTATATAGTCTAGTAAAGACGCTGTGCACTCATCTCCAGAATCGATGCACGTAATGTATCATTTTGCTAGATGCGAAATAAATACATAAATCTTCATGAAATAACTTATCATAGTGAACATAAAAAGATTATGGTTAATGTTGTAACGAATAGAAATATTTCTTAAATGTATATAAATGAAAGGTGAATGAGTTGGAAAGAGGTGATGGTTATATTTTTAAGATACGTATATTGCATAGATTTTTTAGTTAATGGAACATACTATTATTTTTTTCTTTTATAAACATACTCATCAACAGTCTATATTCACAATAGATGAATATCGCTTTTTAGGAAAAAAAAATACCATCTCTTATACAGAATATTGACAATTTCACGTAGAGTTAATATTAATTTACAGGCTCATTTTTATTCTTTTAATAGAATGTAAATATGTTTTTATTATAAAGGTTAGGAGCATGAAAATCAGTATCAATTAGTAAATATAGATGAATGGAGAAATTTCATCATCCAATCTTAACATGGGGATAAACATAAATATTCATAGTGTTGAAGAGAGCAATGTTAGGACGTTTTTCGATAGATCAGAATGGATGGATTTATGATGAGTTCTATTCTCAATCTTGGTGTAAATAAGAGGAAGAGCATGCTTTATTGTCAAGCTCCAAGTACAACCTTCCAGTTACTTTTTTCTAAGATAAGATTCTGAGCTCTTCAAGGCACAGAGAGGATTCTTGCATCGTTTTATTTGAACGCACATTATAATGGTTAACTTCGGTTCTGGCTCTTGACGTGAGGTTTTTATCCAACTCTATCCGATTCGCTTTGATGCTCATTGTTCATCGCGAAGAAAAGTCCACACTAGCTTTAATAAGGTTCAGATCCATATCATCAGGAACTTTGTTAAGTTATTATTCCAAACCCTTAAGAAGCCTATCTTTTTCCTCGGAGCAGCACATTATTAGATTAGTTATGATGGCAGAGTAGGCTGGGTTTTCTCGTGTGCGCACTTTATGGAATTGTTAGAAGATTTGTGAGTGCTTTCACGAAGGTTGATGTACTGTATTAATTGCGCCGTAGTGTAGCTTCCTCATGAGGCTTCTCTATTGCGTAGCTATACAACACTTAAACACTCTACTCTACTCTTTACATTCATTTAACACATCCATCTATCCTAGTAAACAGAGTTAATACCCAAAATAAATATACACACAACAATCTACTCTCATAACAACCTACTTGAAACATAAATTAGATCTCCATTAGCCATCAACAACATATAATTATGGCCTCCCAACAATCTCCTAAACTAACTATACACATCAAGATCGAATAACTTCTTTTATAACTGTACCAAACCCTAAACTAAACTGTTAGTAAGGCAAGGATAATTATCATCTCGCTAGATTCGTCATTCGAGCTATCACTCAACATTCTCTCATCATCGTGGCACGTTCTTTTTTCCTTTATATCTCCATTGTCCTTACTTTGATACTTTTGGTTCTGTTCTCATTCCTATATATACATTTGTTATTGACATATTGTGTAACTTTTCTCTTGTATTTGCCTCCTTTCTTAACTATTTAGAAGTTGCAAAGTTCAATTTACAATCTCTAGGTTTACCTACTAGGACGAAAAACTCTTGGTGCTCTTCCTTCTTCTATCAATGTGTTCCAATCAAATCTTCTCAACTTGAATCTAAATTTGATTCACAAGCATTGTTATAGAGTCTTGAATGTGTAACTTCTCATTTTTTTTTGAAGAAGAAACCACATATTTATAAACTAATTCATTTTTTCCACATCTCCAATCATTTTTTATAAGGATAGTGATGTGCTAATAGGCATGTATTAAATGTAGAATTCATAATAAAGTTACTCGCGTGGTACATAGATAGCATTTTATGTGTGGTCGAAAGCCAGTACACATATCTAGCGTAATGCTTTGAGATATGAGATACATTTGAATCACGTATTTAGCATAGATAAGCAAACTTTGGCTTACTAGCATGTGTTGAGTTTGATCTTCCCCAATATAGCTCGAGATGAAGGTCATACTTTACACCTTTAAGATTCCTTCTCACGGCATCTTACAATATCGATTGTGAAATCTCACATGGTGTTGTATAGTATACTCACATAAACTGTAATTCTGGGCCTCTTTGCGGCAGTAATTACTCTGGTATGAGAGTTGGAAAGTATAAAGTTAAAATTTGTGAATGGTGTATGATGTTATCATATAAATATGATCCTATACTTGAAATTCAGTTATTTAGGTGTGGATTAAAGGAAGATATTTTCACAGTTTTACGAATTTAATGAATCGGTTTGTATTAAATAGATATGTTACCGGCATGTAATCACCATTAGAGTAGTATTCCTCATAGACTGAATTAGGATTAAAGCCCTTTCAAGTAGTCGGGAAGTCTCTTCAGTCGCTGTCGTGTCAGCGCACATCACGAGCAGAGGTCAGAGCTAAAATACTATGTCGATCATCCACCCGAAATAATTTTTGCCCAATTATATTGTAACTACTTAAGGCATCTTGCTCACGGATTGATTTTCTTATATTCTATAATCTTGCTGACGTCAAAGGTGGTCCGAATCGACGTATTTATCATTCATGTCTCCTCGTTATTCACTGGACATCGTCTCAACTGTTCTTAAGCTGTTATATCCAGTGTATGCAACATGAATGGAGGTTGTTTAGTTATTTTATTCATCTTATGTAATTAAGAGGAAAATATGCACACTCCTTTTATCTCTTAATATTAAGCAGGTTGACCTCGTCTTAAAAGTAGTGTTTCTGATTTTCACCACTAAGAAGGTTGTCCGCTATTTTGGAAATTCGGCCCTCCTCTGAGTCAAGCCTACTCTTAACTCATATCTTCCTTAGGGAATGGGTACCGCATTTAATCATGACTGCTAGTTCATTATTTAGATACTCTAAAACCCCTCTCAATATACATACTAAAAAATGTATTTGGACAAGCATCGTAATTTACTCATAACCAAAGGCTAGATCTTTGATCATCTTTCTTGTAACTATTGCATCAATTGAACCTCAAGAAAGGAACTCCTTCTTGATACTACTGGCAAACGCCGCCAACATGACACCTATGGTACGAACTAGCGTAAGAGTCGCGCTATCTACACTTTAAAACACCAATTAAACACTAAGTTCAGCTGACAAGTCTGGATTCCATACATGCATTATCAAGTGAAATAAACTCGCTCCTGAAAGATGAAACGACTAATCTCTATGGAACAGTAAAGTGCGATCACAAACCTCAAAAAACGTAAATAAGACATTTGTTGTTTGTAAACCATCGTAAAAGTATTTATTTCATATAGATCCTCAGAGCTCCTTGCCATTAGTTTCTTTTCTATACGTTATACAGCATTTATAATTTCTTTGCTAAATCATGCACTTTTTCTTCGATGCTATATTACTGTTATGTAATTATATATATGTGGGAAAACTAGTTCCTTATTCTGTGATGAGCTCTTAATTCAAACTTGTAGGCCATTATTTTTCCTCGACCCTTTTTCTTGTTTGCCTCTTAACTTTTTTTGTCCTAATTTAATAAGTTCATTTGAGATTAGTAAATAAGAGGATATATACATACATCACAATGTATGCTTTTTTTGTATGCTATGGTTGAGTCTTTGCACATTCTTTGGTGAGGCTCGTAATACTTTTACTCGTGTAGATAAAAACGCATAATTTTATTCTTTGCTTTGATATGGTGCTTATTTTTAATTATAAGTTCCCCTAATCCTATTATTAAGCTAACTCTAATTACCATCAACAGAAGAATTTTATATTTTCTAATGCCCCTACTTATACTGGATCCTTTTTGTCAACGAATCTATTAAGGTGCTTATTATGTATTAACAGTAATTAATTTGGTGATTGCTAAGAATCTGGTACTAATATTTTTATTGCTGTTCTTTTTCATTAAATGGGATTTGTGCAGTATACTCGCAGTAAGTCATTATGTTATACCGTAATCATCGTTATAATTTTCTTAATTTTGGTATTCTCAGAACCAATTGTCTTATTTTATTTGTATGAATATCGTCACTTTTTATATTCCATAAATTATGATAAAATCTACACTTCCGTTATATAATATTAGACTTTATTAACAAACCATTATAGAAATTAATTGTATATAACTCTGGTCTTTATCTACTTTTATCGTAGTTATCATAGAGAAAACAAGATTAATCAACCCAATATTTTATAGTTGTTCTACATAAGGATAAACGCTCACATTTTTAGTTTTCCACTTATGTAAATCACACAATTCTATCGGTAATTGACAGAAATCTCATTTAATAATTTTCTCCTCATATTTTTCTCGTAGTGCTATACGCTAATTGGAAAGATTCTTAGTCAGTGATTTATGAGATAGCTCGGTTAGTGCTTCCTTATGTCAACTATGATACATGAATTGCATACTCACACCAGGTAGCTGTGAAGTGTCATAGGAATGACTTGTATGTTGTTAGAGATTGTATCTATACATACACAGACTAGTTGTTGGCACACCATATGTTAATTACAGGTTATCTAGATTACTTTTTTATCAGCCAATGGCAGACAGGATTACTGAGAATGATCTGATTTTATAATTTAATCACTCTTGTGATGATTACTCTTTTGATATAGCTCTGCTATATTGCTATTGACTTGTTTTTAACGTTTTAGTAGTTATGCGAAATTACTGTAGCTACAATATGGTCCGCAGTCGAATATTTGACAGAGATAGTCAAATATGGTTTTCGAGGTAGGTGATTTACGATAAATTCCGTCTGCTTTTATAAATATAGCTAGCAAAGCGATATCTTTTCCATGTTTTGCAGTAAACCAAATCTGTTAATGAATAACAACTATTCAAGACTACAACAGCTCTAAATATAAGAACAGGCAAGCTTAGTCACAAATGAAACATCATGTGCATTAAGCAACACTCAAACCCAACGAAAAACATTGCTTCCATTAGTTTGTAATATAGCTCACCAGAAAATTAATATGTCGACCCATACCCTCTAAATCAGTATAAAGTAGAGTCCGAAATCGACCAAACATGTTCTTAATGTCATACAATTCTCAACATCTAATGTCTCCTTTAAATATCGTCGAGAGGAAATTAATTCTTCGTAACTTATGTTATTCCTTCGACAAATCGCCGAGGATAGATGGAGATTACCTTATCCACTAGTCAAGTTATTGCATATGCTACCGATATCCAACGGACTAACAACATGAAAGGAAATGACCAACTGTAAGGATGTCGTTGGTGGATCGGACATGAGGGGGTTAGCAGTGCCGCCTTTTCCGAGTATAACTCAGTACATGCTCATAGGTTTTGTTGAACATTGAAGATCTCGAGTTGAAGCGTCCTTGATTACTATTTGGTTTTGAAACGGTAAAGGAGTGACTGAACCATTTCGACCCATGCTTCTTCAACTTATTGGACGATGACCGTATAACCATGTAGCACGCAATAAACTGTGTCCCAGCGTGTATAGCTGGATGCAAAGAAGAGCAGGAATTGAATTGCACGTGAGGCGTACATGGAGTTCATATTCAGGTATATTACATAAGAACTGCCAAACAACTCAATCAAGCAGTCAATTTAGTAGCTTGTACGAGAGAGAGCGGTTTCATTATGCTATCTAGCCTGTGGAGGTTAAAACTCATTACGAGGTCATTGTGACACTAGAATCCGTGAGGAAGGCACCCTATAAGTCGAAGGGTCAAATGATGGCGAGGTTTGGGAAATGTTCGTTGGGGTTTGGCATGGGCCTATCATTCAAAGGAGAAACATTTTAACATTGCAGATTGCGCATCATCGTCGCGAATATTATCCTAAGTTTCCGGGATTGAGTAGCCGAATGAAGTTTGCGAAAACCGAACTCTTCGAGTTGATACACAGGGTTTTAGAAGTGGATTTGGAATGGAAATTAATTCCATCTTTTAGCATTAAGCCAAGGAACACTCTTAATGTGGAAAAAGTGCTCTTTGAGTTTGGTGAAATGTCTGGATGATAGTGAAGACATGTCGAAATAAGTCAACGGAAGTCATAAAGGTTTTAGCTATCTAAGTAATATTTCGGAAAAAAATTGTATTTAGATGACTATTCAAACTATATCCTAGAAAGTTTGCATGCTATTTGTAACATGATTGGTTTCTTATTAATCGCAGGTGCAGTCAATCGGTGAGACATTTAGCAAGCTGCGTGTGTTTCTTACCTATTAGGAATTTTCGTTACTCTATGTTTGTATGTGTGTGTGTCATTTGAAATTTGTCCTTTATATGTTAATGTTCAAACTTCTTATTAAATGTTTGTTTAATGTCGCCTGTATTGGTTACTTATGTTCGCTAATTAGTTTTGTTAACCCTTTATGTGATATTGTGGAGTTAATGAGAGTGGTTGGAATGTGTCTGGTTGAGAATGCTGCAACTATAGATGTCATGAGCAAAACATAAATATCTTCAACAAGGTAAGTTGTTGGCATATTTTGATATAATCTGCTCCACCATATTAGTATAAATAGTTTTTAAGTGAAAGATATGTTTTATACTATTTCTATTGCTCTCATAAATCAAACAAACAACAACTCCTTGGAAAAACACAAAGAAAACCAATGACCAACGTGTTTCAATAATGGTGTTCCGCCCTTAGATAGGTTATTGGATTGGGGATCTTAAATACGGTCATGTATACGCAATAGACTGGTGGAAAAGTCCGGTATATTTAAACGGAAAACCAACTCTTGCTTACGAAGCAGATGCTGTACATGATGCAATCTTTAACCAATAGATAGTCGGAGGGTTACAGGTTCATCGAAAGTGTAAATTTATAGCAAACTAATGGTCAATGTAATATTTTCCAGTTTCTGCAGTTTAAGCAAATTTAATTACATATCCAACATGTTTTGTGTGACGGAATCATAAATCACATGGAACCTTCAATTTGCGTCAATAAAAAGTCATGATGTTGAAGCGGTTCGAAATCGATGCCATAAAGGCTAGATTAGAATGATGTCGGAA
>SNQN01012000.1:6187-17275 GCA_008642245.1 Bassia scoparia | reverse complement strand
GTAACTTTAGTTGTGATAGTTTAATTAGTGTCTTTGTTTTTAAACTAATTTATGTTGTTTTCTTTAAGTGATCTTTTTATGTTACAAATTTATTTTAGCTCATGTTTTTTTATGCAAAACCTTCCACTTTACCTCATTAAAATTTTGCAAACAAAACCTCTTCTTTCCCTCTCCCTTGGCGGGCCAAATGGGGCTTTTGGCATGCTTTTGAGTTGTTATTTTTATAGTAGATACAACCTTTAAAATGACTTAATCAATTAAACTTAAACTTATCATTTTCTCCTATCAAAGAAATTTGCAAAAACTTCTTCTTCCTCCTCTCACAAACCAGCCGAGTTTCCCTAAAATTTTAAAAAAATTGTTTGGGTGATTTTGATCGGGTTTGTTCAAGCTTGGCGCAACGGTTTTCTTTTACGAATTCTTGAAGGGTTTTCTTGAAGGATTTTACTTTTKTTTCTTTTGAAGGTTTTATTTTCTCCTAATTRAAGGTAACTAGATTTTTCTTTCACTTTGCTCTTATTTAAACATAGAATTCATGTTAGGATTAATAAAATTGAAATTGTTGTTTTATCGYTTTTACGTTGATAAATTATGTTTTAATATATCGTCGTGCAAATATTTTTGTTATAATAATTTTCCATGACTTMTTATGATTTATAATTAATTTAGAACTATTTATTTATCATTTTCGTGACTTGCAAGAATTTATTTACAATTTTCTGAAATTCCAGATTTTCTGATTTTTGGGTGGTACTTGTAAAATTTATTTTACATATTTTCGTGATTGTTTTACTGTTGAAATCATTTTATTTAGTCCCTAATTGGTCCCTTAAATTTATGGTATAATTTTATTTTTATGGGTAATTAGTTTATGCCTCAAATAAATTGTTTTCTCAATTGTCTTAAACTGTTTGGGATAAATGGTGTTGTCTGGGTAGGTTGATTTTTCATTATTGAAGCTGGCTGTGGAGTCTTATGGATTTATATGGATGGTTGTCCAAGGGTTAGGTGATGGGTTTTTAATCCATTTCAAACTTCTTAAGTAAAAAGGAAATTAACGGGTATATATTGCCGCATAAGTATCAAGACAGCAACCCTAAATCGTGCGGGGGTGGCTGGAGGATCTAAGTATTTTTAGGATAACAACTTTGAATATTCATTTGATATCACCAAGCTGATCAGAATAAATCACCACGTTAATTAATTTAGATTTACTACATGCATAACATAAAACCACTGTGTAATATTCAGAATAAAACTTTAGAAAGTCTTACGGATGGATTGTTAATCAATTCGATAAGATAATACTCAAGGCTTTAAGGAATTAAACAATAGACATAGGAAAAACTTTGTTGTATAGTAACGGACTGGGGGTTAATTTTAGTTATGGGCACTTGATACCGTTGCAGAAGTGAATGCTGGGCTATAATATCAACGAGTTTCTTTGTCACTTTCATATGAAATTATGTGGCGCGTAGACCATCAATAATGAATACTTTAAAGATGACATACTTTAAATACAGACCTTCAATTGGTTATCTCACGTCGGAGTGATATGTGTACTAAGTTGAACATTATCCTGAGGCAATATTTTTTCGGACTGATTGGCACCATTCTAGTCCAAGAATTCATAAAAACTCTTTTGAATAACTGCATTCGTGCAACTCCCATTCTTATCAAGATAAATCCATTAACGTTACACGGTAACCTCCCTTTGTTCCTCGCTTGGACGTTAGTCATGTTTTATAAGGGTCATGGAGGCTTTTCAGCATTATTCACCTTGTTACCGTGACATCTAATGGGCATACTCTATTCCTCGCCGTTATTCTCTTCAAATAACTTTAAATGGGGTGGTTATTTAAACACTCACTAATTTGAAGAGATACAATGTATAATATCAATTAGATAACACATGACATAGCTCAAAAGATAATAACACCCTTCAAAGCAAGCGAACACGCTGTTAAAATGTACAGTCCAGATTCAACCTTTCCCAGATTTTCCAGTGTATTTCTCTTAAATGTCATTATATTTTCATAATTTCATTAAATGTTTCCGTGTTATTGCCGACCCCGCTACATTTCTCTCTTTCAAGTTCTTTAATTTCGTAGACGAAGATTTACAGAAGGGTTGTGTACCTTGAAGTCTCTCAATATTGTGGAAGTATCCGCTATGCAATGTAAATCCTTTGCTGCCTTTGTTTTGCAAAAAGCTGGGAATGAACGTTGGTGTTATGAGGAAGCCACATCCTTGATAAATTCAGTCATTAGAGAACAGGGGTCCACCATAATGTTCAAGGATTGATACTAGAGCACCTCATCATTTGTACACAGACTGTCACAAGAACTTTCACGCTTGTCGCTCAATTGTATATGTAGTGGACCGTAGTGTCTATGATATTGTGAGATGGACAGATCTGAGAATGTGGAGGGCAAAAGATGAGTCTATTTTGATGGACAATGTAGTATAGTTCATTGTTTCCTTTATTGACCTTCTTTTGTGGTTATTATAAGACCATTTTATTAGTGATCACTAACTCCATCTCCATCGTTCTTTGCTTACTTAAGTTGGAGGATGATTGTCCCTCATTCTTCTATAAATCGATAGATAATGATCTGGAGAGTCATTGTACATGTGTAGTGGAGGTCCTAACTTCTACATCTTTAAAGGAATGATATTATTTACATGCGAGTTAACTGACTTTCTGCTGGTACCTACCCTAACCGCTGTCGCTAACCATCAGATGCTTGTCCAACAAGGAGGTGCAAGACAAGATTCAGTTGTAGGGCGTTTTCTCATATGTTTCTAAATTAACTTTTATTCTGGAACTCAATTTCAAATAAGGAAGACAGTCTCAGACGCATATAGCAATCGTGTGCTTACCAGGTATCTAGCCTGTGTTCTGATATCTTGTTAGTTTAGGACGAACATTTTTCATTTGTACTTTCTCGACATCTATCATGGGAGTCTTCAATGCTGAGGTCTTTAAGGGTGGGACTTATCATTGCCTACACTGATTAATTAGTCATTCACCAATTACCATATGTCTCGTAACTTAAATTATATATATTGTGTGCTCACACCTCTCGTTCATATTATTAGTAAATACTAATGCGTTGCTTGAGAAAGTTAGTTAGTAATGTTTATTCGCAAGGACAATTTTTGTTTTTAGTTGACGACTTCATTCTGTGATGTCTGGTTATGCCTTCTTTCTAATGTTTTTCGTTCCTCACAAGCTCTTGTCTTATGAATGCTTTAGTTAACTTGACACCATTCATTTGTGTAACACGGCTATCGTTCACTCAGCGTCATTCACTTAGACCAACTTCTCTGCTAGCGGCTAGATAATTCTGTTCTTAATTAGGCAAAGCACAGATTAACGACTCTAAATGACTAGTGTGGGTTCACGAATACAGAGGATTAGAAAATATAGACCAACGCACGCTTCAGCAAAATAATTAAATATCAAGTGAGACACTATGGTTATTCCGTGGTGTACGTGCTTAAAAGTGAGTGAGGTTACTTTCATCGCATTAGCACGCGCACCATACCATACATTTCGGTGTCGTGTTCTTGTGTCCATGTGACATTGCCGATATATCTTGTATATAGCAGGATCACTTAATAAATAGATTTGTGTTGTGTGCCCTTTGCTTTTTGCTCTCTACACTCAGCGCGCCTCCTATCACGCGTAGAAGTAAAACGACTAGAGCAGCTAGGTTTGAGAATCGGCTCCTCTATCTTTTGGTGTTAACAATAAACGGGCATCCATGCTAGGCGTGGCTGGGTTTCACAGTCCGTGATTGGATGGGCAAATGCTTATTGAATCTTCATAGGTCAATGACGCGAGATATTTGATGTAGAGGTATTGAGAAAATCAGCAACTTAGATGAAGAAGTTACCGAAATTTGAGGACGCAACCATTCAAATTACCTTAGATTATAAAAGAATCTTATAGCGAAATGAAAATGACTGTTAATTAACGTAGAAAATTGATTTTTCGGTGTCGGACCTTGCATCAAAACAAATGGTCTTCGTATGGGATATTCCCATGAAACCTGTAAACAAACCCTCATCAAGTAATGCTTTAGCCACAGGCTTCATCGGGCTTTGCATCCTTTCTGATGGTTTTGTGACATGGAATTTATCAATTGCAGCAACGACTCTGATGTTCTGGAAGAAAAAGTCGGCTACCTAACCAGTTCCCATCAGTTGCATTTATTTGGAGGTTTCCCTGGAGAACTACTGACGCTTTTGTGGTTATAGGAGGTATCATACGGTAAACGGCCTATCATTTCAGAAGATTGTTGTGCCGACTCAACTGTTCACATTCCCATTTCAGACCCTTGCTGATGTCGTTTAAACCCGGTACAAACTTCCGAGATCTCTGGGAGCTGCAGTTTTAATTCTACAAAGGACAATTTAAGAATACTTGAGGTATTTTTATATTTGACGGAGTCATCTGCTCACAGGCTGGCGTACCTTTGATGTACTTGTCTCCGGGGCGCAGAATAGTAGGCATTAAAGGGTTCTTGAATATGAAAATGCACCCACTTTGGAGTGATGATCAAGCAACATTTGACTTTGTTTGGCTCAACTTTTGACTACATGTAGTTGTAGGTGTCGCAGCTATTAAGGTCTTAATATTCACGGTGATGGACCAGGTAGGACTGTTCAAATCTCTAGATCTTCTTTTTTTTACGGTTGTTACTGTAACTTAGAATGTGGAGCTATGGGTTAGTGAAATATTTATAGTCGTAGCGAGTCAGGTCCTTTCGGTTTGATGCTTCAACAGGTGACCTCCAAGGAACCTCCTCATTGGTGCCTATTCGATCGGTTACTTTCAGGCGGAGCCATATAGGGGTATAGACTGCATTTGAAAAAATTTTTTTGTGGAATGCGACAAATAATTACATAGGATTGTTGCCCCTTTTTAAAAGAGAGAAACCACGTCTGGAGAAGTAATCAGCAGATAAATACAATTTAAACCTTTTCATAACAGCTTAACTCTCGTTAAGCTCAACACTGCATTCCTAGATTTCAGGGATTTTTTGAAACTCATGATTGTTCATCTTGCATTATGGTAGGTATGATCGGAATCCTGTGGGTAGTCTCACGGTTCACAATTTCCCAAACCAGGGACTTTTGGCTTCACCACTCATAGTATCGACATAAGGTATGTTTAGGTGAGCAACATGCTGAAGATTCATACAGGAATAATAAAATAGTGCACTGTATAAATCCGCAACCAGGGAAATTTAGGGCTTTCACATTCTTGTATTTTAGCGGGACAAGATGAAACTGTTTTTAGGCTCAATACTTTTTAATACCTTACCCCTACGACTAAATGCTAGTCATGCCTTCGGATTGGGAGGTTACTCATTTCGGTCAATGAATGACACCCTTTCTAGAGTGACTCATGATCAGAATGTAAGATAAAAGGTTGGGTAGCGCCCAAAACAAATCATAATGTTTGACCAAAATCTAATGCTCATCACTTATTACATAAGTATGTGTGGTTGGATTCTATTAACAGGGTACGATTCCAAAGAAAAACTACCAAGAAACGAGCAAAAAACAGAGTGTTGTGGAAGTTAGTGATTATTTTGACAACTATAGGTACATAATATACTTCAAATCGGTATGAAAACAGATCGCAAAGGTGATTTAACGGCATCAACAAAGTGAGGACACACCAGCACACTCTAGGGGACAAGAGACACACATGCATAACCTGTGTTGGATCACTGCTAATATCTAAGATGTCGACAATTTCCGGTGAATGCAACGGTATACATCTCAAGAAAAGGAGAACACAATGGAGGCATTTTGATCTCGTCTGATAAACTTTAAACTAGAAGTGAGATTCTAAATTGAAACTCAATCATTCTCCTAGAACATTAGTTCTATTGTGTATAAATAGAAACATTACGAAAAACAACTCAATTTATAAGATCTGAGTCATTATAGGGTATTGATCACTAGCTTTAAGACATAGTTAATTTAAGATTTAAATAATTTTTATGAAAAAGATAGACTAACTTCATCACTTCAAAAACACTGCTTCCACTCAACAAGATTCTGGAAATACTCTAGTCTCTCTTGTTATGGCAATACAACTATAAAGTCAACTCTCACATCACGAGAACTATATGATCATCAATGTATCGTTAGTACTAGTACATAATCTAATCTACAACTATCACATTGGAAATAATGTAAAATTTTGGAATTTCTTGGAGACAACCATTGACTCGTTAAATTCAAAGCAAAGCATATCTACAGGGTTTTCATTTATAGAACAACAACCACTAACTAAACTCATTAGATACTTTTAAATACACTTAATTATGAATATAAATCAGAATAAAAAATTTAGTCATAACATTTAGGAAAATCTTAGATGTTGGTAAGATCTAATCTACTTGACTTATTCGCACATAACAACTCATGGGAATCATAGGGATCTAAATAAGAATTTGCGAATTATATTAGGGAAATAGTATGAGTGGATAAAAAAACTACATACGATAGAGAGGTTTAGAATTCATCGGGAGTTAACTCAGACATCAGATCGTTTTCTGATGGTTAGTTATGTTCTACCATTGCTGTACGGTGTAAACATGAATAAAATACTTTTCCCATGATTTTCCGCGGGATACGTTGATTTGAGCTTAAAAATTCAAGTTCCTCGTTTCTGTTTCTCTACTGTCTTTTATTCCATTAGTTTTTAGTGTTATCAATGGATGAGATTATTTATACCATTAATATGAGAAAATGGCACTATTTAAATTACTCAGACACCTTTTGTGATAATCTTTTAGAACGTCCTATCTAATTGAGCGAAGCTTTACCATCATCGACCTTGCAATTTTAAGAAATCCTCCCTTTTTGTGATTTCAATAAAGGTTAGCGTCATAACCATTAAATTTTCATGCAGTTTTGCCTTTCACTTTATGTTTCTTTCACTGTGAATAAATTTCAAAAACAGCCAAAAACGCGGATTATCCTCTTCCATTGAATTAGCATCAAGTAGCCGTAATGCTGCACACGCCAATTCCCTCTCGAACCACTTATGACTATGGTCACATTTCAAAACTTTTTCATAAAGTTGGAACTTAATTCCATGGAGGAAAATCTGGAAGTGCCATAAGAAATACTGGGATGATAGATATGCAAAAAACATTGATTACACTCCTTATATTATATCTTTACTCGAATAATTGGCCTTTATTGATGCTTGTAGGTGATGTTTTGCGCATTCAACATGATCCTTCTGTTGTTACACTCTTCTTGGTTTATTGGCCGAGTCATGATGGTATTTCTGAATATTCTGCGGACATCAAACACCATCCATAATATAAGAGGATAGGTAAGGCAACATACCATGCTGATTGAGCGCGAGCGCTTCTCGTAAGACTTGATTTTTAGGAATCTGAGGCTGGATTGACATTAGCTCATTATCAGTCCGCGTTCTTTGAGCTTGTGTGAATTCAGCCTGATGAATTCGCCATATAGTCACAGCCTTGAATATAAATGAGGTAAAGCCAAGAATACAGTGCCTCATCATAACCATAACAATTTAGCAAAATTTTTTTTAAGACGCCTGTTCATAGTGCGAAGAAATCAGAGAAGATTATATGTATCCCTTTAGAACATTATTTGAAACTTCAACAACAATGTAAGCGAAATCGTTTACATTGACCAGAAATGGGTATGGGTTCTGTAATGAACGAAACAAGTTAAAGCAAAAGTTAATTTTTTTGCTGTCCAAAAGTCAGTTGTTTTTTCCGGATTCTAATTCCTATATGGATGTGATAAATTATTATCGATTGTCTATGGTACGAATGAAATGTACTTATTATGGCGTTTGCGACTTTAACAAGTGTTAGCCAACTATTTTTGGACTAAAAATTAATAATAATAACCGGTTGCAAAGTTTGAAAACAAGGCATGAATAAATTGCAACTGTTACACAATCTGGGAAAACTGCCATTATTTGGAAAATCTGGAAATTCTGGAAAATTGCCCTATTTGGAAATCCGGAAATCTGGAAAATTGGGCGTGAACACTGGATGTTTTTGCGTGAACTGGACTAGTCTTGAGTTGTGTTAATGACAGAATGGTCCTAGTCCGAATAGTCCAGATGATCCATGAAGGGAGTTGATTCCTGTCCAATCTACTTCCAAGTTAAGTCCTAATGTTTTGATGTGCCATGGTCCTTATATATTCTAATGGTTGCACCTTTGTTAAGTGTTACTAATTATCTTATTGATTCGGACTAAAGGGGGAATTTGAAAATCTGGAAAGTTTTCCAATCTTGGGAAAATCTGGGAAAGGATCTGGACTGTTTTTGGTAAAAGAACTTGGACGGTTAAAGGGGATTATTTTGTGGCAGTTGTTTAGCATATATTAGAATAAAGAGGTTGGAATAAAGGAGCAATGCAGTTTTTAATTGTAACGGTTACTAATGGTCAGACGGAGCATCTGGCATTAATGTCACGAGGATTCCTGCTGGCAGTTTGGGGGCGCCATAACCCTAGATCTGATGAGGGGATTGTTGAAGGCGTTTTTGTTGCATGATTAATCAGAATAATAGGCTTAATTAAGTTTTATGCGTCAGTTACAAGGAATCAATGAGCAGCTTTGGAGCAAGACAATCAGGTCAATGCTAGTTAAAACTGGATGTTACAACATTAATTTCCAGTTTGAATTACTTGAGCTGTAAGGTGATCAAGTTTTAAAGATGGGGACGTTTTGCTGATTTAGGCTGCTTAATTTGGGGTGTTTTAAATGGATCGGTACAAAGCATTATTAATCACGGAAATTGAAGGTAGCGCAAACTGGAACGAATCTTGTAACGGTTTTGGGCATTAATGTTAGCCGTTTTACTTAATTGTTTTGTCTGATTTTAATGTTTGAATTAAGCAGTTTGACCCTAGTTAATTAGTTGATTATTTAGTTTGTAATAGTTAATACTGGCGTTATCGGACCATCTAAATAGTAGTTTATTTTCCAGTTTTCTTTTAGCGTGTAGGTTTTAGTAATTAAACGGCTTTAGTTTACTTTTTTATTTTGTTGTTATTCTGGGAAAAGTGAGAGTTGTAATGATGGCTACTTATAGCTAATTTGAGAAATGGAAAACTAATCCAGAATTTTATCAAAAACTTGTCTTACAAGCATTGCGTGTGAAATTAATATTTGCTAGGTTTTAGTAAGTGAATCCAAAGTCTAACTTGAAGAGCTTGAGTGTTGGTGAGAGTTTCCCGGATACTTTAAACTTGTAGTTGTTGCTTAGGTTGAGAGTTCCCTAAACACAATTGCCCCAAACAAGTGAGTGAGAGTTCCTCCTTGTTATATCTCAAGTTAAGGGTTGAGAAGTTCCCCCTAAACTTTCTTGTTTTGATACTTTGTTCGAGTGAAACATTCACAAACACATTCGTTCCAATTTTTCCTATTTGTAAACCAATTGTCCATAGTTTACATACATCAGGTTAATTGGAATCGGTTTAGGGGGTTTTTAAGTAGCATTAATCAGTATATTCAGCCAGAAATAAAGGAGGGAATAATGCCAATTTAATGCGACCGTTACAAGCTTTAATGCAGAAAGTGACAAGCCAGTTCATAGAACAAATAGTGGTACGGTTACACTTCATTACTGAGAATCTTGGGCAGATTAATTGGTCGGAACTTGCGATTAAAATTGGGCGGTTTTGAGCCTGTTAATTACTGAATTAAAAGAGGTTGATTTGCAGCAATTAAGGTGGACGGTTACACATTGAATGCTGGCATGCATTATGGGCTGTTTTGTACTCGGTTTAAATTAGGAAATTCTCTGCTGATTGATGAGCATAATTTTGGAACGTTCAAAGTAGGAGGCATCTGGACAGCTTGATTGTACGTGAGTTGGACGCGTTTACTTAAGTTATATTTAGCCGTTTTATTTAATTGTTCTTTCTGATTACTAGTTTATTAGTTTATTATTTCCAGGGATAAATAAGGGTATCTTTTTTTGGTACGGCTTGATGACCAATCTAATATTCCAGGTTTTTTCTTATTTTCACAGTTTATCTGAAGCCACGGTAGGTATTTAATTATCGGCTAGTCTTCAGTTTATTTTTTCACTGATCTTCATTAGGCAAGGTGAAAGCGACTTGTCTCATAGCTAATATAGCTCTTTTGGTGAATGAACGAATACCAGATTTTGCCTAAATACAATGAGTATTGTTTAACTTGGAGTGTTTGATCTCAGTTGTTTTTTTTCTGCAATTTTCGGAGTGTTTGAAATCTCACTTGAAGTATTCTTGCATTTTGGTCGAAGTATATCTAAAGCTTGAATCTTAGGTTGTGTTGTTTTGGTGAGTATTCCCTATACACATCTACACCAAACATTGAGTGAGTAATATATCTTCTAGCATTATCCACTATACAGTTAGGGTGAGTAACCCTTGCTTTCTTGATTTTCGTATTCCCAAAATCTCCAAAACACAAAACCATACCACTAGTCCTGAACTTCCATCTGTGTAGTAGCTAGCTTAGATTGCAACATCTATATAGGCGCGTCAGGCTAGGGGGAAATTTTTCTTAAATTTCTCAGAGGGGACAGAACCACTGGGCGAAAATCAAACAAGAACATGGACCGGCTTAGACGGCCACTTAACCAGTCGGATTAGGGATAGCCAATTACCAGGAAACCTTGCTGCCCTATGGCAAGGTTCTCCATGGACGGATCGAGACACGAAGAGACCAAATGAAGATGATCCTCCAACTAGGAGGAGAGGATCGAAGCTTGAAGGTGGATGTTTCTGCTTTGATGGGACCCTGATCCCGAAAGTACTTAGAATGGGAGAAGTCCTTAGAAAGGTATTTCGGAATAAACGCGATATTCAAGAGAAGTTGCTAAATATAAGGATTGCCAAGTCAACACTGAAGGGCTATGGTGATAATTGGCTACAAGGAAACAAAGAGGTCGAAAACTTAAGGGCCAAGGCTTCTATTTCGACTTGGAGTAAGTTGAAAAGGAGGATAGAGGATCGTTTTGTTCCTCATAATCAAACAAATAGTATGTTGAAGTGGAGTTTTACAACG
>SNQN01011998.1:0-15000 GCA_008642245.1 Bassia scoparia | reverse complement strand
GGTATTTATGGGAAAAATTTTACCTTGATGTCATAATTCTTACTTGAGCATGTTTGTAGCAAATTTTTGGACAACATTCGAGCGTGGTCACGCAGATGTCATTATTTGACCAAAAAACGTGGATATTTTTCAATCAATGAAAAATGAGGTTCTCGGAAAAAACATTGAAAAAATTGCTAAAATTTTACCAAATGGTTTCTTAAGAACTATATATAACGACATGCAATAGAAATAAATTTTGGGCCCAAAGAGTCCTATGGGGCTTTTGAGTCCGTCAAGGAAAAAACGATAAAATGTCAAAACACTCGTAAGGAGGTGAGCTAAGCTAAAAGTATCTGGTCCGAAATACCAATGTAAATTAAAATTATATCTCACCTTAAAGGTTGTGACAAATTCTGACAAAATCTGGTATCAGTCACCGAGACATTATTTTTGTCATTTATTGTGTACCGAAAACAGTGGTATGCAATCACAAAATAAGTCTTCGATACAATTTTTTTGAAAATTGCAACAAATATAATTTTACCATAGTTCAAATGATAATTATGATGGTCCAAGGAAGATTGAGGCCCAACTGATGTCCATATGGGAAGCTTTTAGTCCGTCAAAAGGAAAAAGAAAAACAGCGAAACACTCTAGGAGGTAGACGCTTATATTTGGCTCCGAAATTATTGCAATTAGTAATTCTCAGACTTGAGTGTAACAATATTTGGAAAAATCGAGTCGTTCATTAGACATGTTTTTTGGCCAAAAACAGGATTATACATCATTGAAATGAGGTCTCCGGATAATTTGAAAATTGCCAAAATTTTGTACCTTGGTTCATATGATATTATGATGGGTCCAAGGAATATTTGGGGCTCAAATGATCCATACGGCGGACTTTTGAGCTGTCAAAGGAAAGATGAAGAAGGTAAAAACACTCGTAGGCAGCAGTCCGCTAGTTTTTTGGATCCAAAACTGTTGGAATAGTCATTTCTCATGACCGTGAAGGTGTGACAGAAATTCTGACAAATTCGAGCTGGGTCACCTAGATGTCATGTTTTGGGCGAAAAACGTGTCTTAGACAATTTTTTCGAAAATTTTGGGCGCAATCTTACCATGGTTCTGATGTGGCAACAAAAATAAGCCACGTGTTAGCTTTTTATTGGGCCACGTGCTTCTAGAGTTTGCTTATATAAGAGTTTATTGGATTAACCCAATAACTAAGCCCAACTATTGGAGTCCAATTCTAAAAGGGTCATGATGTGGGACGTGCACTAAATAGGATGATGTGGCATCCTTCGAATCTGGCCATGTATCTTATTGTTAAAATCCCAAAGATCAATTAAATGCCATCTATTGGATGTCATTATTGTTCATTATTGAAATTTTCTCCTGAATTGGCATGCTAAGGAACCTCATTATTGGGCCTCAATTGGAAATTTACAGCCAGCCCACCATTTTGTGACTATGGCCTAGTGCCACGTGTCACTATTTGTTGGAAAATGCAATCATTGGGAATAGTAATACCCAAGATGATTGCAACTTTCACAACACACATTCCATACTCTAATCATCTCTCATACATCAAATCACACTTAATCCTCTCACCAAGAAGGAGATTTCCTCACCTCACCTTATTTACTTTTTTCCTCTTTATACATTGCTGATTAAGCATTCGAGGGAGGATAATCTTAAGATTATCCTCTTTGTTTCAGGTTTTGGACGAATCCCCCTCTGGCGAATCATCTTGGTGCCTACACGAAAGCTCTAGGCAGACCGACGAATGCTCAAAGCTACAACGTGAACTCAGGCTGATCCACGCAATTGCTCAAGTTGGCCGACGAATGCTCAAGGTGTCCATTCTGCACCAAACTAATCAGTCTAGACCCGGAGAATCCTTTGGGTGCAATGACATCTTGGTCGCCTGCTTTGCTAGGGAGAGCCTAATACCCTCTAATCATCCAGCTCATATTCCATGTTACACTTGTAACAACAGGTTCAGATTACCATATAATGACTGTCATGAAAAATTTAGGTTGAAATCGTGGAGATTGATGGGGTTTCGGAGGTCGCAAGCCAAATAATCGCGAAAAAACGATTAAAATCGTCGCGAAACGTTCGTGGAGGCACAAAACAGGTATCTAGGGTTCAACCATTGGAATAGACATCCTCATCCTAATCAAGTTGTGGGATAAATTCAGGCAAATGGTGCCGAAACGGACGAAAACGAGCCGTTCACATTTTTCGGCCAGGACCCGATAAGCAAACAACCCTAAATTTGTGGGGGTTTGTGGGGTCAGGTTGGAGTCCAGGTGTCATTTTGCGACAAAACGAGACCGAAAGCCATGTTTCCAAAGTAAATAAAGTCCCTTTATGTACGAGATTCGTTGAAATAACGATAACTCGCTCTTTCTCGGACCGACAACACTCCGAAACATAAGGTGGGTTTTGTATAGTTTACCAATAATATTTTTTTCGGATTTTGTTGGATTTTATTACCAATTTTTCAGGCTAATTTCGCCAAATTTCACGACTTCTTCTGGCACTTTTCGGGAAAAACGGCCCCGGATGAATTTCGCTGCCTCTATCTCCGGAGCTCTGAATATCAGGTATGATTGTGATTTTCTTTCCCTGCCCCACTCCCACCACCTCTTCTGAAAAGACAATCTTGATCATTCATTACATATTCTATATCAAGAGTTCAAGATCATAACGTAATTCATTTAGAGAATGCCGATRATAAAGTAGATCTGGTTTGGAGATCTGGTAAGCAGGGAATACTATTAGTGAAGCTAGATCGGGAAATGGGGTATCCTTGGAAAAGAGGTCGACCTTAAGTTCTAGCTTAGATATCTTAGACTGAACAGAAATGGGATTGGTGGATGCGACAGCGCCTCTTGAGAAGAGTATAGCTTGAACTCAAAATTGCTTATGTTAAGAGAAGGAGTATTCTGAGATATTGATAGGCTGATTAAGTGAAGTGAAATATTTAAGAAATTAGAATTTAGATATATAAAGAGAGCCCCTTATTCCTAGGGGTGAGTAATAAATACATAACCGGAAAGYGTAAAAGCAGTCTAAGGTGAAAGCTACAAATCGAATCTACAGCCTTTGTACCTATACTACTTGCAGCCCTGAATCTAATATATTGGCTRGTTAAAACATAGTGATGTATCCTTCTTCTGATTCTTATCTTAGGGAAATTAACCTAGTGTTAAGGGGTGGTGTTTAGTGACCCTCGCAATGTCGAAATGTGGTTATCTTTCTTTACGATAATATAATCTTTCAACAAAATAAATGGCATCTTTCCTAAGCTAAGATAGACCGCTAATGCTTTCTAATCGAACGACTTGTTTGGCTTGGGTTCCTTCTCTCCCTTTCAAAGTATGACGTTTAGCAAGAACAGGCTTCAGAAAGAAGGTCAGAGTCGTTAACAGGAAAAGCATTTGAACCGGGTATGCCGATAGGAATAAATTCAAAAGTGGTGTCTAACGGCTTGTTTTCGGATTAATACGTATTTGTTCAGATATTTTATCCTAACTCAATAAATCAATTTTGTAGTGTCTTAATCTCCAATTGGAGTGTTACCAGGAGAGAAGACAAATCAATCTAATTTAATTTTAACCATTGGTTAGGAAAGATGTGGTAGTCGCGAGGAGCTCTACCCCATGGGCAGCCCGCTTGCACGCAGGGAAGGGGGCAGGGAGGGTGTGTGAGGGTTAGGTCACACTCACCACTAACTACTGGCCCAAAACAATGGCATGAGGATCGAAACTTCCGGTGAGAAGGTGTCACCGGATATTTTCGATTTTCCATATGCGTGTCTTAGGCAGCCCACGCTCGACATGAACCGCGGCCTCGATGGGCGGTGAGGAATCCTATCAAGCCCAATGCATCCGTGCCACGCATGGACGTTGGGATGGGCTCAACTTTCCGTGTCCCGTGTCACGTATGGGCGTAAGGGAACAACGTGCTTGTTTCCCCTGGGAATTCAAAACGCGCGATCCTCGCTGATACCCTCGAAAGGAGTGATTGACGGCTAACGTCGGACAACGTGACTCGAGTCAATCCCTTTCGGGTGAATGGGTATCTCGTTGAAAGAACGGAGACTCACTGAGGCAAATGGTCGGAAATTGGTACTAGGTGATGCCCCTTACCCGTTCGAGTTGGCGGTGGTATCGGTTGGAAGATTTAGCCTTAATAGGACGTCACGTCGCACGATCAAATCGAAAGGGTCGATTTAGGCGAGGCCGTCGGACGCTGCGTACAGGAAGCCCTTTTGGGTAGCATGGTACTCTTGAAAGACGATGAAAGTCGGATGGGGAAAATGTCTGCCAACGTGTAACACGCGACGAACTTTTATGCGGGTGAGCGCGGGGTATTGGTTGAATAGATGAAGCCTGTCGTAGTCTGTAGGCTGGGAGATTTGAGAGCGATTGATTGGACGATTGATACGTTGCTGAAATGCCTTTTAAGTGAGCAGCGAGTATAGTTGAAAGTTTGTGGAGACCATATTAGTGCAAATGTCGCGATGGCAGTACTACAATTAACCCTTATTGGGTGACGTGGTATGTTGAAAGAATGTAGCCTTGTGAGAGTCAGCTTGGTAATCCCGGTAGGGTGTAAGTGGTAATGGGCCTTATGTCAGGACGGCCGGAGGAACCTCAGTGAGCCCAAATGGAGTGAGAATGGGTATGGGTATGAAAAGACATGTGTCTAGTCCAATCGGCATTGCGAATATCGGACGAACGGATAATTGTGAGCACCTTATCAGTGAAGCAAAGGCATGGTTTGAAGAAGTAGCGTGAAATTTAGAGTCGTGCCTAAAAGGCAACCTTGATAAGGGTCGTGAGAGTTTGTCGTGACGTTGCGGCTATCCGGCTGAGCTCCTTATTCGGGTAAGCAGGGTATGTAGGGTTGATAAGAACGTAGAGTCTAACAATCGGGCAAAATGTCGGACGACCGCTCACGTGAAATCCTTGGGTGAGTAGATGGTGAAAGAGTAGCTTGGTACATGTCGTCAATGTCCATCATAAGGGTGGTTTTGAAGGAGAGATAGTCGGACGGCGGTAACTTTGGTTAGACCATTTTGGGTGAGCATAAGGTATTTTGGTTGATATTATATATCCGAATCAGGAAATGTACCATCGAAATCATGACGTTAACTCGTTAAGCACTTTTTAAGGTGAGCTTATTGCGTTATCTGACTGAAAGCGACAGCCGGTCTTAGGATGTTGTCCGGGATGTATTCTATCTACGCCTAAGAAGTGCCAACTCGAGGTCACTTTGGCCTCATGTTTGAAGAAATATTTCAGTCAGGTGCCTAAGGTCGGTCGAAGAATGTATACAGGTAACCGTATGAGTGTGTATTGTTTGTATCGTTGTCGGGCTCTTGCTTTTTGCACTGAACTGCTGACAAGCTTAACTCTCATGTTTGGTTCTAAAGTGCAAATGTAGACCTTAGAGACTAACATCCGTTTCCTGTGTCTAAAAACCATTTTATGGTTTGGCGTTGCTCTAAGTTGTTTTCCGCTTGTAATCTTTAACAAGGTGATTGGGTGGACACAAAAATCAATTCCGTTATCCACTGAAAGTGTTGCTTATGCACTCAGATAAGGTAATAGTTCTTGGTTGTTCGTAGGATGAGAAATGTTGATTTGGGTGCGACGTGAAAGCGTTTCATATCTTACATATAAGCGTTTACGCTGACAATGGACTACAATCGAGCAGCATGTGTTATAGTATTAACTATCAGATGTGAAAACTGCGAATTGGTTTCATTTAATCCAGGTTATACTTATTCATGGTACCTGCGACTCGGATAACCTATTAAATTCTAAAGCTAATAGTGAAACAAACCCCGATTTTCTGTAATGGGTGCATTTATTAAATAAAAGTTTAAATGCGGGCCTGACCCGTTGCTGTTGACTCTATTTCATGACATCTCGACGATTGCACGACTTGCGCGGTGATGCATCATTCAAACTCCTGCCCTATCAACGTCGATGTAGGATGGTGGCCTATCATAGGTGTGACGGTGAAGTAGAATTAGGTTCAATTCCGCGGAGGAGCCTGAGAAATGGCTACCACATTCTAGGAGTCAACAGCACACAAAATTACCCAATCTTGACAGTGGAGTATTGACAATAAATAACAATACCGGCTCTATAGATCGTTTTATATTTGGAATGAGTACAATATAAATCCGTTAACGAGGATCCATAAGAGAGCAAGTCTAGTGCTAGCAGCCCAAGGTAATCCAACTCCAATAGCGTATATTTAAGTTGTTGCAAAAAAAACTCGTCATTGGACCTTGGAGTGGTACACCGATCCGCCACACGGTGTGCACCAATCATCTCGCCTCTTTTAACGTGACACGTTCCTGTCCTTAACTGGTCGGTCGTGCCTCTCACGTTACTTTTAAACATTTAGAGTCAAAGCAAGCCTACGCTCTGTATACATTAGCATGGATAACAATCATAAGATCCTGTCCTATTGTTGCCTTTGGATCGGATAATAGATTAACAGGGACTTCGGGCATTCGTATTCATAGTCAGATGAAATTCTTGGATTTATGAAAGATGAAAAACTGCGAAAGCATTTGCCAGGATGTTTCTATTAATCAAAAAATGAAAGTTAGGGCTCAAATACGATTAGATATCATCCTAGTCTCAAAACCATAAACAATGGCGACCAAGGATCGACGAATATTCTTTGGAAATTCTATTTGGTAACCCATTTTTAATTTTTTACATGGTAAGCTTTATGGAAAAAAAATGTACACGTAGACCCCAACTTTGAATATTTGACTTCTGTAGTAATTCCGTTAGAAACTTATTTTTCCGTTAACTATGATGTTAGTTGGGTTAAGCTAACCAAATATGAGTTAGTACAACTACCCCAAACTACCCAAACCCATTTCTCCTCTTTACCTCCAAAGCAGCCCCTCCACCACAAGCACCCCCTCCACTCGCCCTACTACCGTCGTTGCAGTAGCCCATCGCCGCCATCTCTCCACCTCACCACGCAACCTTGCCCAACTACCCCAACCCATTTCTTTCTCTCCTCTCTCACAACCAACCACCCACACCGCCACAGCAACCCAACCCCCAGCTGGACCGAATCGCAATCAGCCACTTCCAGCAACAACATACCCCAGACCACGAATGGAGATTCGAGCTGCAAATTCGAATTGTATTTCGTGGGTTTTCGAATTGATTGTAACGCAGCGTAAGGGGAAAAGAGAGAGTGGTGCTGCGATGGTGGGAATAAAGAGACACAGCGTGGTGTTTTGTTGGCAGGCTCAAGGTTGCGTGTGATTTCTTGCAGTGGGTTGGTGAGGAGCGAATATGTGGTTGGTGGCGGTGGGGCTGGGTGGTGTTTGGATTAATTAGGTGTGAGGATTTTTTTGTTTTTGTTTGCTTATTTATTTATTTTAAAATAACTTAGGTTAAGCATACTTAACGAAAAAAATGAAGTTTTCAAACGAATACTTACAGAAGTCAAATATTCAAAAGTGGTCTACCGTGTACTTTTTTTTTCAAAAAGCTTACCATGGTAGAAAAAGTAAAAACTGTCTACAAAATAGAATTTCCCTATTCTCTTATGGATGCCGCCGCACCTTACGAAAATCAAAGTTTTTGGGTTCTTGGGGGAGTATGGTGGCAAGGATGTAACTTAAAGGAATTGACGGAAGGCACCACCAGGTGGAGTCGCGACTTAATTAGACTCAACATGGGAAACTTACCAGGTCCAGACACTAAAGATTATAGACAAACTTTTCTTGATTCTATGGGTGGTGGTGCATGGCCGTTCCTAGTTGGTGGAGCAATTTGTTAGGTTAATTTTGTTAACGAATGAGACCTCATCCTGCTAACTAGCTATGCGGAGGTAGTCCTTCGCAACTAGCTTTTTAGAGGGACTATGACCTTTTAGGAGAAGTCGTAATAAGGTTTCCATAGGTGAACCTGCGGAAGGATCATTGTCGAAACCTACACAGCAGATTGACTAGCAAACATGTTTAACTATGCATACGGTGGGCGATGGATCGACTTGTTGAGCCGCCCCTTCCCCCATGGCTTGGGGGAATGCCTTCGGTGTTTTCCTCGGGCACAATAACGAACCCCAACACTTCGAGTGCTAAGGAACATGAATACAGTGTGCGCTTGCACCTTGCCTAGTTATCCAATTTGAGGATGCAGCGTGTCCAATTTAATWCTAAAACGACTCTCAACAATTGATATCTCGACTCTCGCATCGATAAAGAACGTAGCGAAATGCAATACTTGGTGTGAATTGTAGAATCCTGTGAACCATCAACTCTTTGAACGCAAGTTGCGCCCAAAAACCTTCTGGTCGAGGGCACGTCTGTTTGGGAGTTACGCATTGCATCTTCCCCAACCCACCAAGTGTGGGAAGGGGGAGTAGGATGGTTTACCGCACCTCACTTAGCGTGGTTGGCCTAATAAATGAGATTCAGGTTACGCACTGCTGCGGCAATTGGTGGTAGACAAGGCCTTAGCCTCGAATGCAATCTCGTGTCGAGTAGTAGATGACAATTGTGGGCTCGGAGGACCCTGAGTTTTTCCCAATCGGAAACAAACCGTTACGACCCTAGGTCAGGGGATGGAATAGGAACGACCTCTTTGGGGGCCTTTACCAAGCGTTGAACATCCAACTCAGAACTGGTACAGACAAGGGGAATTCGACTGTTTAATAAAACAAAGCATTATGATGGTCCTTGTGGATGTTAAAGCAATGTGATTTCTGCTTAGTGCTCTGAATGTCAAAGTGAAGAAATTTAGCCAAGCGCGGGTAAACATCGGGAGTAATTATGACTCTCTTAAGGTAGCCAAATGCCTCGTCTTCTAATTAGTGATGCGCATGAATGGATTAACGATATTCCACTGTCCCTGTCTACTATCCAGTGAAACCACAACCAAGGGAACGGGCTTGGCAGAATCAGCTGGGAATGAAAGAAGACCCTGTTGAGCTTGACTCAAGTCTGACTTTGTGAAATAACTTAAGCGATGTAGGATAAGCGGGATGTTGGGTCCCTTAGGTTTTGAATGATGACAAAACAATACAGGAAACAAGATACTTAATTGTGTATATAGTTGGTTTTGGGAACCAGCTGTTATAGGATACTTGTTTCCCCAGACAAGTTAATACTTATTGTGTATATATTGAAACTAACTTGTTTGTTACAGGGAACAGCTGAATACACACAAATCTCATATACTGGTACAGAACCAGTAAGAGCTGTTTCCTTGACTGTTATGCTGAAAAACAGTCATAAACCTTTTATTGCACCTTAACCATGTTACATGTGCAGTAATAGGAAAATTTCAAGACTTGAAGTGTGAAGCCTTTTCGAAGACATTCGAAGAAAGAAGTTGTGCTCAAAATTGAAGTATTCAAAGGAAGATTCAAAGTCTTGAAGATTACATGAAGAATAGAAGAAATACTCTTAAAATTTTAAATCTAGAAATCATGTAATATGCTCTGTAGTGTGACTTAATTGTTATGGTTTATGTGTTTATATGTGTTTTGAGTTATGGTATGAATTCTGGTACAAGAGTGGAACAGAATTCATAACATACTCAATTAGGGAACCAGGCTGGGGAACCAGTTGTGTCCCTGAGTGGAATAATTATGGCTGCGGTTTTGAAAAAGAATCTTTCTAAAATATTTTGTAAAAGATATATTTTGAAAATAAGGTTTGCAGCTGGAAATATAGATGAGAATATGGTTGTTGCCTTAAACCTAGGAGTATATATCTTGTTCGATTATTTCCTTAAAGATCAAAATCGAACAAGATAAATACTTTCCATAAATCTCATCTTGCCTTGCTCGGCAAGTAGAGATTTAAGGAAACTAGGGTTAAGGTTAACAAACATATATATATATACTCATTTATACTTCTAATTCCATATATCTCTCCATGGATCAAAAAGAATTTTATTTTTGAGAGAAAAACACAAAGCACAAGAACTTTACTTTGGGTCATACATAAGAACATTAGTCGAGCTTTATTATTTCTCTTATTAGCTTGTTAGAAGTAAATGAAAAGAGAGAAAAGGTTGATATTGTAAAGGCATTCAACAGAGGGGTTGAAGGCCTGGTGAGTGTTTGTGAGTTCAAACACAAATTGGACTTACGAGTGTGAGTCGAGTGCACATTCAGAGTTGAGTGTGGGGTGTGCTGGTTCCTGGAGTAGGGAAACAACAGAGTGAGTGTGTTCTTTGTTTTTCGGAGTAGATTAATAAAAGAATAGGGTAAGAGGACGTAGCCCAGAGTTGGATGAACCTCGTTAAGTCTTGTGTGTTCATTATTGTTTTATTTATATTCCGCTGCTCACAGGAACCAGCCCAACTGTTCCTCATACTAAGGCCGAAAAGAAAGAAAAATTGGCAATAGTTAGTTATACTCAATTCACCCCCCCTCTTGAGTATCATAAAACCTTCAATTGGTATCAGAGCAAAGGCTTCTTGTAAGAGTAACATCTAGAGAGTTTAGTATGAGTACTCAAGAGTTAGGTGCCATTGGTTATGATAGCAAGACACCAAAGTTCAACGGAAGCAACTATGCATGGTGGAAGAATAGGATTAAGAATGTGATTATGGGGATTGATTACGAGTGTTGGCTTGTAGTAAAAAATGGTCCTAACACGATCATGAAGACTGACTCTGAAGGAAACAAGACTCCAAAGAAAGATAGTGAACTGGTGACTGCTGATTACAAATTACTTGAGAAGAATGCAAAAGCAATGTCCATATTACAACAAGACATAGGTGAGACAGAATATAATCGAATTTCTGGATGCAGTAGTGCAAAAGAAATTTGGGATACTCTTGAACTTGCTTATGAGGGAACTAGCGAGGTAAAAAGATCCAAAAATTGATTTACTTATGTCTAAATATGAATTGTTTGCAATGAACAAGGGTGAAAAGATCAATGATCCATATGTCATCATAGGCTAGAGAGTGAGAGGGTGAGGTTTTGCATGTCATCATATGTTCAATCATCAGAGCAGGCAGGTTTATCTTGACATTCTTCAGCATGAGGTACATTAAAACCATGTCCATAATTCTAACAGAACCCCTACCCTGTGACTTCGGAATCAACACTTTACTGCAAATAGAATGCAAAACCCTCATAACTTGTTCCTTCAGACTAGTAGACTTAAACCCTTCCCTAGTCCTAAATATTTTCCCAAACAAGAATTTCATTATTTCATCTTGACCTACACCAAAAACAGTAGGCCAACCATCTGAACTTTACATAGAATACCCATCCCTAGGTACCTTCATGAACTTTGCCAACGACGCCACAGACACTTTCACATCCTTTTCATGCACAGTACTAACCAAACTACCATCAGGATATTGAAACAAATTCTCATAAAACTCTTTGACAGGTTCAACATATGCCTTTTTCACAACACGAATATAACTCAACCAACCTTGATACTCTAAAATCTGTTTTACTTCAAGCAATGCAGGAATTTCCCAATAACCAGGCTCACAACCACAACCAGACATAACATTCTTCTTGGAAGACTGAACAGTAGAGAGAGAAGTAACTGGTTTACCTTTAGCAGAACGGGGAACAGGTGCCTTCCTCTTGGTTCCCTTGGGGGTACCAGTAGACTGTTCCTGCTTCATCATGTTCTCCTTCTCCTTGATTTTCAAACCAGATGCTCTGGTTGCTCTCCCAACTACCACCTTCGAAATTGGAACCATCTGAGACCCTTCACTAGTCACTACCACATCATCCTCATCCTCTTCATCACCCTTCTCCTCATCAAGCTTGGCTGAAGGCTTAAGAAATTCGGTTTCAAGAACCTCAGCTAGGTCCTTAGAAACTGACCCTTGTTCCCCCCTGAATGATCTCAACCAAAGCAGGGTTTGATTCCTGACTAGGGTTTTGATCAGAGGGTGTAGCATTGGGTTCAGTCGGGTTAGGGTTAGGGTTTGAAGAAATTGGTTGGGCTTGCAGTGGTGGTGGTGAGATGTTTTGTAACAACCCGTCTTATTCTAGGTGCATTGGCGGAAACAATACACTAAGTAGGGTCTCAAAAGATGCGGAAAAATTAAAAACTTCAAAAACAAACTTAAATAAAGTTATTACATTCAAATCCAAGGAGCAACATCTCCCAATAACTTAAAGCAATTCAAAACGTCTACACAAAGTTACGAATTATTAAAGGGGTAATCCTAAAGTCTCTCAGTATCCTCTTTCCCCAGCAGCTCCAAACAAATCACTCCTCACCTGCATCATCTAAAACCACAAAAATTTGCCACTTAGTGGCCAGTAACTAGACCATCCTTAACACACATGTTCAAACGTAAACAAGGAATAAATGCAAGGCTTAAATAAAAAGAATTCGATTCGAAGACCACAAACCTTCAATAATATTATAGTCAAATAGAAAGCAAACCAAGTGAATTAAAACCAAAATGAGTAAACCAATTGAATCCAAAACAAGATGAGCTAGTAAGATCAACAAGGTAACATAAATTTTCAAGTTGTAACTGGAACAGACGCAGTGAACAAATCGCGGCTCACTAAGTCTAGATATAGTCAGGACGCACCACGGGTCAACCACCAAGTTATACCCGGTCTGAGAATGGCCAAACTCTCTCCTTATCCGAACACGCAGCTCGGAACGAGAACGACAACTAACCCAATCCAATCTACTATAGACGTGTTGTCCAATCGAAGGAACCACTATGGACTTACCCAACGATTTCCAATTATCAACAAAACAAAAACCAAATCAAATCCAATGTTTTCAAGGCACTACTATGGACTTACCCTTAAGAACCCAAAGGCCACATTGACCATTTCCAAAACAAGTTCCATAACTCCACGAAGTAGATTAAAGCCAACTTAAAGTCAAAACCAATTTCTTAAACCAAGGTCAAAATCAAGTTTTAAAGACCAAGTTCATTATTCAAGATTTAGGCAAACAATTGAGAAAGTAATTTAAATCAAAATATACATAGAAAACAAAACAAATTATTTCATACTCCAAATAATTAAGTATGAGACCAAAATAGTAAGTTAGTACAAAAAAACATTAGTTTAAAACCCACGTGACACCAACTAAAAATTACATTGTCAAAGGAACCTAGTTAAACCATTATTAAATATTAATTCACCAAAATTAAGCCAAAACTCATCAATAAAATTAATAAATAAGTAAATATAAAATAGTTACTGTTATAAATTATTTAGGACTGTTTTTATAATTACACTAAATTATTTTACCAATTTGCTAATAATTTAATAAATTGAATAACCAAACCGAAATTAATTCTAAAATTACCAAATAACTCCAACCTAATTATTAAACTTAGAAGAATGTTAAAAGTCAGTTTTTAACCCTAAATCATCTCATTTCGTGGCTGCTTAAAACAGAAACAAAAACAGAAAGTTAAAAGGTCTCAATTGATTAAATAGGTTAATACTTAGAAATTCCAAAATAATTATTTAATTAACCAAATTAATTTAGACCATTACAAAAAGGATTAAAACACATTTTATTACAGAATATAATAGGAAATATTTATTTAGGATGAATAAAATAATTTCAGAATTTTAGATTGCTTAAAACCGAATTAATGAATAAATTACTAGAAATTCCTATTTAATTAATTAAATTAACCAAAAATTATCCAAATTATTTTGGGACATTCCCTACTGTTTTTAGACCCTTTTAGAGCCAGAAAGACGTGACAAAACATTTGTAATTAATTAATTTCAGAATTATCAAAATTGCAGAAAACAGTTTAAGAACACTAGAGAAAACAATTTATTTGAGGCATTAACCTAATTACCCATAAAAATAAAATTATACCAATAATTCAAGGGATCACTTAGGGACTAAATAAAATTATTTATACAATTTAACACTCACGAAATTATGCAGAATAAATTTTGCAAGTGACACCCAGAAAAACAGAAAAAAACTGGAATTTCAGAATATTGTAAATAAATTCATACAAGTCACGAAAATTACAAATAAATATTTATAAATTAATTCTAAATCATAACAAAACAGGGAAAATTATTATAACAAAAATATTTGCACAAAAACATATTAAACATAATTTATCAACATAGAATCGATAAATCAACAAATTCTAATTTTATTAATCCTAACATGAATTCTATGTTTAAATAAGAACAAAGTGAAGGAAAAATCTAGTTACCTTGAATTAGGAGAAAATAAAACCTTCAAAAGAATGAAAAGAAAAACCTCCAAGTAATTCCCAAGAATTGTAAAAATTGCACCTTTGAAACAAGCTTGAACAAGCCCAATTAAAATCACTCAATTTTTTTTTTACCAAAGCATTCGGCTGAAATGAGGAAGAAGAAGTGATTTTTTTGCAATTGTTGATGGGAGAAAGAAGAAGGAAATAGCATATGTTTTAAGTGCAATTGAAGTGGGGAATTAAAAGGAACAAAAAAACACTTCATTAGCTCCCATAACCGGCCACCAAAACAAAGGGGTTTTCTCTAAATTTTTTTTAAAAAAAGAAAAATGAAAGGTTTTGCATGTATTCAAGGGTTCAAATCAATTGGAAAAGAAATAAAAAGAGTAATTCATACATTAGAGAAAAAAAAAACTTAAACTACACACTTTGAAAGCCCTCCATATCACATGCCTACAAGTTTAGTGCACCAAAATATTAAACCTTCCAATTAGACTAATTTGTCACGTAAAAGGTTGGTCCAAAACAATCAAAACAATTATAGCAAATAGGCACTACTTAATTGAGATTAGTGTTTAACTAATTACGTATTAAATTTGAATTTTCGGATTATTTATTTTAATCGGATTAATTAATTAATCCGTTCTAATTTATATTTTCGGGTAACGTAATTAATGTTCGAATTATTTATTTAAGACGGATTAATTAACAACTGCGTTATTATTTATTTTTCGGGTTAAATACTTAAATTTCGGATTTATTTAAATTTTCGTCAATTTAAGTTAAATTATAT
>SNQN01011996.1:0-17294 GCA_008642245.1 Bassia scoparia | reverse complement strand
GAGAGCAAGTCATTTCTGGAAAAGATGACGGTGCAAGAGCATACCATTCCTTTCTTTCTGCCTATTCGAGAAGCTGAAAATGATCTTCTTTCATCCAATGCAATGGTGAGGTTAGTTGCCTCTTATGTTCCTGTTTTGTGCCTCTATGCCTTATTCTGGCTATTTGGGTTTCTGAGAGGTCACTTATATTTCCCGTTTTCAGAAATTTATAGATCATGTTGGGGAACTGTTGCAGGCATATGTGGATAGGCGGGAACAGGTATGGTARTTCTACCACTTACCTAGGTGTCTTTATGATTAAATAGTCTGATAATGATATATGCTGCTTGGAAAAATTCCTACTTGAGCCAGAAGCCTTCCATTTCTTCTGTATTATGAGTCTATGTCTCTAAAATTGTACATACAACTATACATCTATACTAGTATAGAACTGCGATTTTTTTTTATATATATTTTTATGATAGGCTGATAGCTATACTTGGTRATTCTTTGGAATTGTGGTTCCTTTGTTGGAGGTTGGAAAGGACACCAAGACCTTTTTTTTCTTCCTTTTCTTTCCTTGTTTTGTAAACTCCTCCTGTTATTCTGGGCATGAAAGTTTCAGATGGGTTCTGGGATTCTGGACCCAACCCATGACAATTTTGCAGAGGTGACATTAAGAAAATAGTAAATTACTCCTTTTGTTCGTCWCAATAACATTTGACTCTATGCTGTCTTCTTAGTTTGTATTTGATCACTAATTTTTTTTCGTTGTATCTGGAAAAAAKTATGTGAATTTAAGTCTGTAATAGCATGCATTATGACAATTTAAACAAGATCTTATATGATCATGTTTTTAATTATGAATTGATTAAAGTTTAAAATTAAACTTTGCAAAGTTGACTTCTACAATGGAAATGTTGTGAACTTAGAGGGACAGAGGGAGTAACATGACAGTGCATACCATCATATGGGATAYTATGATGGTTTGCAATTTAAATTAGCCAGTGCTTAAAAMTTAAGGTATATATTTTGCTTATTCGGAACAAAGACTTAAATCAATGGATTTAAACATCTCTGTTGTTTGTCTGTTACATGACAGGTTTTGGTGGTTTGTACATACTATTTTTTGACAAAGATTGATAGTAGTAATATAAGAAACTGCAAGAAAATGTTTTGGTGGAGTAGTGGATCCAATGCATAGAGACTAGAGAGTTTATTAGTTGAATGATTGTTAATTGCCCAAAATTGAAAAAATGAAAAATTCTATGACATGAATTCGTATATCCAAGTTATCAGGAAGGTGTTAAGTTGCAATTTCACTTGCCGTGATTTTCTCGTTCAGTTTAGGGCTCTCTGGATCCTAAACTATGTCACTGATCACTCTCCAAAAGGAGCAAAGAAATGTTTTGGCTGTCAATGACGATCAAAATAACAGAATATCGAAAGGAAATTGAAATTCATTCTAAATGAAGTGAAGAGGCACACACTGTTATCCAACTTTTCATTCTCTCATTCCTCCATGTGCGTCATGTTCTTGTTTTGTTGCTAAAATGTAAATCCTGTTGGATAGAATGTTTTGAACTTCAAAGTTTATGTACTTATATAAGGTGTTGGGCTTCCAATTTGTCTGGAGGTTCGTGTTCTGAAGATTATCATGGGACCCAAATTGGAGATCTGTTATCATAGTTTGCCTTATTCATATATTGAATTTGTCTTCTGGAACGGACTTTTGAGTGGTTAAGGTGTGACTGAATAGTTCCATATTGACAAGCTCTTGGTTTGTTGGCATCACAACTTTTACTGTTGGATTGGCTGTGGGCGAAGGAAAGTTAGTTAGATGCTATTTCACGTTAGATCGATGTTTGTAATACACTTCTCAAAAGTTATGCTGCCGTCGCTTCGTCTGCAGATGCCACATTCCAATTTTACATGCTTATTTGTCTGTGTAGTGAATGCATTTGTGGTCTGCCATTTCCATTTTATTGTTTCTTGGTTGTTGTAGCTTTATATTCTCTAACTTTCTTGCTTCTCAAGTAAATTTTGTATTTGTATTTAGTTACCTGCTCTTATCATTGTCCTAACCTATTTTGATTATTTTTTGCCTTTTGTTCAACAATGCATGGGTTTTCTTTGTTGGAAATTCCCATTTTACCTGGTTAGGCTAACATACCCAGAGTTTCGCTTACTGCAGTGATATTAGTTAGGGCGTAAATACTCAAATTCACGCTTATGAGCATTATCTGCGATCTCATGTACTTATAAATGTAGGTGGCTTAATCACCATCCATTGCCACTACTTATGTAACTGCATATGATGTTAGTTAATAAGTTATCCATAACTTTATAAATAATACTAATATACTTTAGACTAAGAACTTGAATAACTTATTACTCTCTAACTATTTAATCACAGCACCACCTAGCTACCCGACCACAGCACCATAGGCAAACCGCAGCGGTGCCACGCCACGGCTCCTCGCCAACCCACCACACATAGATCCACTACGAATCCCCAGCCTTCCCCGACAGGACCACCATTGACCTCGTACACCCCACCAAGCCACGGACTCCAATAAACAACAATGACCACAGCATTATACCCCTCAACCACCTCAGCCATTACAAACCAACCCAGACCACCTGCAGGCACAACCAGATTTCTAAACCTCAATTCGACCAATTCAAGCCGCAAATTCGCAGATTTCACCAATTCCACAGATTGAATGCCCCAAACCGCTGCCAGATTGTTGTTTTTGTTGTTTGAATTCTATATCTTAATTCGATATTTCATAAATATCATTGATTATTCCTGTTGTTTTTGCTCGTAATTGTTGTTGTTGGTTGAATCGTTCTTTCTTTCTTGAATGTTGGTTGGTGCGGTTCGTTTTGTGTGGTTGAGTTGCGAACTGTGATCAGTGTGAGAGCTGAGAGGAGAGAGAAGCAAGAAGAAAGGAGGAGAGAGGGATAGGAATGGAGGGGAGGAAGTTGTTCTCATGGCTGGCCTGGTGGGGGTGGTGTTAGATTTATGATGCAGATTGGTAGGTGGCTTGGTTGAAATTTTGGGAGGACGAAAGAGAGAGGAGATCAAAGAAAGTTTATGTTTTTTTTTTTTTAATTTTATGTGTAATAATGGAATCATGGTTTAATGGAAATCAAGTGCCTGTTAGAAAATAACGGCGTATTTGCCTACGAAAACTAACGGCATTTAGCATAGGATTTAGCCTACTTCACGCCTATGGCTGGTACGATCAGATGGTAGTGCGAAATCTCTAGTTATATGGTGTTTTAGGCCTAACCTGGGGATTATAGGAATTTCCCTTTTACAAACTTTCCAGGTTACCCTCTGACATTCAAAAACCCACACATCGTATCATTTTTATGAGCGATTTTTACTCTTTTTTCCATTAGTTTTCCTTTTTGATTTTTTTTTTTTGTTTCGTATTTAAATTACTTAATTCCTTCTGGTTCGAGATGCAGTTCATATGCTTTGATTGTTTTCCCCATCCGCCTTATGTTGTATTCTCTATTTCTCTCTGGTCACCTGTTCTCCATCTGTTTCTTTTCATTCTTCTTTCTACTCCTGCCTTTTGCTTCTCTTGCATCTACTCATTCTATATTGAATTTACCGTCGATATATTGTCTTGGAATGTGTTTACGCTTACATAAAGTCCATTTATGTTTGTGGAAGCTTTTTTCATGTTCAGTGTTTTGACAATGCATATCGTTTTTTGTCCGTCTATCAGTGTAAGCTTTTGTGATAGTTCTATGTTGTTATTCTATGCTTTTATGTTTTGTGTGTTTCTGGACTACAATTGCATGTGTTGGTTTGGGAGTTGCTCCACCTCTGCAGACCAGACTCCACTGTCAGTCTTAAATGCGATGATTGGTGTCTGTCTCTTTCCCAACACCAGAGTAGTTGAAGTCAGGCTTGGCTTTGTGAATTCTCAGAGTAGGATCGGTGCCATTGCCCTGAACTGAGCAAGGAGTAGGTGGGCGTTGCAAGCCCCTTATCCCCCACCGTGCCTATCTTTACGCAGAAGACGCCCTAATGAATATTCAGCTCCTGAAGGTAATGCCTAAGATTTGGATTAGTTATGAATTGTTGTTTTGGTATGTACCTAGGTGATTTATCTACAATTATCACATATGATTGACGGTAGAATCCTCTCTTGATGGTTCGTGATTCTCAGTCACTGCTTAAACCACCCTTGTTTTGATCTGATGTTGTTTCTTCTCTTTCTTCGTGAGCTTTGTTTTTTCTGGTTGGCTTTAATGACAATTTTTTTCATGTCAGATATTTTCACGGAATAAACGATTTACGTGGGAGAGAAGTACAGGTTTGATTACAGACTACCATATTAACGTTTCTTATTGTTTGCTTGCTTCTTGTAAGGAAAATAGGTGGAAAAAGGAAGTGAAAGAGGAAGGAGAAGGGTTCTGAAAGGCAAATGGTACTTCCATTATTAGGAGAACATTTTTGCACTCTTTTTGCAAATCTATAAATGTATAGAATTGATAAGTAGAGAAGGAAAGTTCTCGATATTACTTATTACAACTCTATCAAATAGGAGTCTAAGATCATCCATTAATCCATGTGGAAAAACCAACAAATATAATCCCACCTTTTAAACGTCTTCTCAAATGAATCCCTCATTTCAATTACCCAAGTATAACCCCAACTTCTAAGTCCATCTTATTTTGGTCCACTTGACCGGTAACTGATTCAGCAGTAAAACCTAAGAGTAATTGCTAAWTATTTTTTGTTTTTATTTAATACAGTACCATCTACCTYTCTCTAACCCAAACACCCATCMCAACCAACATCCCACCACCTTCCCTGTTAAACCCATCACCTGTACCACTAACTGGCTACTTGAAACCACCAAATCAGTCGCCCAAACCACCTTTTTAACTACCTAAACCACAATTTTAGCCTAGTAAAACCACCAAAGATAATTCAACCTCCATCAGCCACCATTACCACATGCTCAACCTTCCCCAGCCACAAAACCATTTTTTCAACCCTGTATACACGAAGCCACAGTCATTAAATTCATCACCATTGATATTCCTATGAAATAACCAGAGAAAAAAGATAGAGAAAGATTATCTTCTTTCTATGTTTATTTTAAATTTTAAATTTTAGTGGGTTTTTGGGTGGGTTATGGAGGTTGAGTTTTATTTTACCAGTGGATTTTGCTTGATTGGGGTTGGTGTACTGGTGGTTTTGGGATGGTTGGGGTGGATTGTGGATGTGTTGGTGGTAATTTTCGCTTGGGTAGTGGGTGTGGTCATGGTGATGCGGTGGTGTATGTGTTCATAGATGTGGATCTGGTGGTGATTGTGGTTATGGCCTGGGTTACATGATAGCGGTTGGGATGACTGGTGGTCTGATTAAAAAAGGAGGTCAGCACTACGGACCCCTATTGTTTGATCAAATATTGAAAGGGGATGGGTATTGGGTGGCCAGACACAGATTATAATTCTCTGTATTTTATTTACAGTTGTAATTAATTTGCTATTATTTAGCTTTTGATTGATTAATGGTAAATTGGTTGGGTTTACGGCTTACCTGTTATTGTAGGTCAGTAATCGGTAATGGGCCAAAATAAGAAGATAAGCATCAAAGTTGGGATTATAATTGGTTAATTAAAAAGCGGTATTAATTTAAGATCAATAAAAGTTAGGATTATGTATGTTAATGTTTCCCAATCCATTTGATTAGAAGTATAATTGGAAATCTAAGATTTTTTACAGACATTCCTAAATCTTGTTTGTATGAATTGAACAATTACAGGGGAAAAATGTAACTATTCACTAACATCCACACCACCACCACCTCCAACCACAACAAAACCTTTTTATCTCTCTCTTCTCTCTCTCTCTCTCTCTCTCTCTCTCTCTCTCTCCTCTCTCTCTCTCTCAGTTCACTCTCAATATTGCTGTTCGAGTGGTGCTTTAGACATGGTGGATGGATTGTGTGTTTTGAGTGTGTGGGTTCTAGATATGTTTGAGCTTTGCTGTAAAGTTGATTTGGGTGGTTGGGGTGGGGACGGGCGAGGTAGATGTAAAGGTTTTTTTTTATTTCAGGTTCCCCCCACAGGTTGTGTGGATGGTGGTTGGTTTTGGAGGCAGGTGGTGATGTTAACGGGGTTTTGGTGGGGGATGGGTTTGCAAGCGTCGGTGTGTTAGCTGGGCTGTGAAGCTTTCAGGTGGTGATTAAGGCTGGCAGAAAGTGGGCTGGCTATTCTTTGAGTGGACACAATAAATTCCTACTGAATGGATGATCTGTCACTTCATTGACACCTTAACCTTTTTCTAGCTTGTGGAATTATCATGTCATTGCGGCATTGCTGATGCTCCTCGCCCTTCTTTTCCAGCCAATCTCATGCTTTCTTTTAATTCTGTGGGTTTTCATTTGTGGCTTGTGCGTGCACGCAATGTTTAATTCAAGAGAGTATCCTATGTTAATGTGTTTGTAAAGGGTCACGTTTCATTTTGCTAGATTGGAGTCTTTCATTTCCTTTGTTCTACATTTATTATATAAATCTTGCTACTGGCACTCTTGTGATGAATGATTTCTTTTCTGTCTTTTGTTGCTATTCCAGACTTTTGCAGAGATCGGTTGTTGAACTTGATACATGTACTACATCAGCATATTCCTCGTAGTTATTCATGTGATTGTTTTGCGAGCTTGAGTGAAAGCTGAGATTACTCAGGACCATTGCTGGTGTATATTCTTCATATAAATTCAAGGTTGACTCACTGCCTTCTTTCGGAAAGATAGGGGATTTGGGGGTTGCACCGCGGATATTATTCCATTGTTATTCCTCTCCTGCAGTTTGTTTTTGGATTATCTGTATTTTGTATTTAACCATTTGTATGATTTCAAGAATTTAGAAAATTGACTGATATTCGGATGATTGAATCTTAGGTTTCTTTTCTGTTTGTGTGCTTTGGAACGACATATTAGTATAAGGTTTTGTTATTGTGCAATCGCAGTCTCATCCATATACAACCATTGCGTTCATCGAACGGTTAATCGAAAATCATTGATGACACCTTGCTTTAACATAAATCACAAGTAGATCGTTGTACGTGCATGCAAATAAACGAAAGTAATTGTCTACTTTATCTTGCTACACTTGGTTTGTACCACCATATTCACATTCATTGAGTTAGCAGTGAGTGATTTGTCACAGTTACCGAATAAGTATTGAATTTAATCCAAAGGGGATCTTTTTTTCTTCTAAAACTCTATGAGTCACTAGTTATCGGATATATCGTACGCCATCCTACATTCCAATGCACCACGCGTCATACCCATCGCTAGTCGCCCAAGATGACCAGTCGAACCCCAACACACTTGTATATGCACTGACCAAAAAGACTCACATCACTGGATTATTCACTAGCACTTTATAACACGCAAAGGAATTTTCCCACCGCTTTTTTGTTGCGATAGGATTTTTTTTGCAATCTCCTGCACAAGCACTAATGCAACCGTATACCTATATGCAATAGTTTCTCTCCGTGATAAGAACACTGAACTGTAATACATCAGCAAACTCACAACAGTATTTTCTTCGCTGTAAGAGAAATGACATTGGATGAGATTACTGTTCAACCTAAACCAAGTAAACACAAAACGCAGTAGAATAAGACATAATCGATGTAATGACCAGAAAGCATCCATCATACAACGTGTAAGATCAACTCATTTATAATTAACCTTTTCAAGCGGTTGTGCTTTTGCTTCTTTGCTGCCTAATATGCACAAATCAATTTTTCCCATTTTTTTCATTTTTTTTACAATACCTATTTTTTATTAACGGTTTCTCTCTAGCGTGCATGTAATTTTGAGAGGTTAAAGCTTTTATTTTCTATCATAAATGTGCCGTTATACTTGTTAAAAATCTAACAATAGTCTATTAATCCTCCTACAATATTTTTTTGCGTAATATGAACATTTAGAACATACAGAGGTGTAGGAAGGGTGTTGGACTTTGGAGCAAGTCTTCTCCACCTTTGATCTTTGCGGTCACTCGGTCAGTGAGGTTGATATCCTTATATAAGTTATATTTCATCCCATGGAAATGTTAACCCACCTTGTGTTGTGGCTCTCTTGCCACAAAAATAAAGAACCTACGACTGTGTATATATGGTAGAAAAAATGCTTAACGTATGCGATGCATACTAATAAACAGTGTTTATATATTGTGATCCATCTAAGTGAACAACTACAACTGTCCTGCTTCTCCAACTAAGCAAACTAAGCATTAATTATTTCCAATATATAAACAAAAAGAAAGCCATTAGAAAAAAGGACAATTTTAGGACAACATTTCTCTCATGTGATTATTGGAGCAAAATTTTTCCAAAAAAGAATTTCCATCTTTTTTTTTTCCCATTAATTTAATATTTTCCAAATTCTTTATAATTGCACTGCATAATTTATAGTGTGCAGTGTTCTATCTACACCCACCTTTTTGCATCTAAACTATTTTTTTTATTTACTGATACTTGGGAATTTTTTTTGACTTCCTCCGTTTTCTTTTAGTGTCCCCCATTGTGGAAATTCGGAAACCGACGTAAAATTTGGTGAATTAATGAGGTGTATTGATGGGTATTTTATAATGTAGTTGGGGTCCAAAAAAAAGAGCTAAAAGAAGTTAAAGTAAGTGATATTGATTGAATATTCTTAATGAGTAGTAGCTGGAAAATTATGTGGGACCCACATAAAAAGATGTGATTGAAGATGTGATTCATGCATATTCTTTAAGTGTGGTCCCCATCCAAAACAGGAAAAACAAGAAAGAGCTGGTGCATCTTTTGAGGAAATTTCCCTAATAACATGGACAAGTCTGGGCAAATTAAAAAAAAACGGAAGGAAGTATAAAAATCACATCACTTTTTTAGTACATACTTTACTAAGTCAGTACTACTAAGCTGAAGAACAATACATTTTTGGCCTATGTTGCATCTTTCTGCTGTCACTTCATTTTAGTCTTTGTCAATTTATATGCAATCATCATTGTAACATTTATATATTGTTCAATTATCAATTTAAAGTAAAAAGATGAGAGATATGAATTATGGACAAATAATGCAAATCTATCATTTGTACTAACTACAACATTTGTTTTCCTAGCTGTTTCTCTAACTCAATTAGGCTACTGCTCAACTGAGACATGCATACTACCGCGAATTCGTGCCCGAATGTCGATCGATGTGCGCATGCAGTGAAGAAGAAGCTCCAGGAGATTCTGTTCACTCGCTCCTTGCCACTCTTAGACTCTTCTTCCATGACATGCTTCATTAAGGTGGACTGCCTCACTTTCATATGAAATTAATTAGCCAGTTATTATATAAATTATAGTTCATGCTATAATTAATGATTTATATTTGGTTGTTTTGTTACATGATATATAAAGGGATGTGATTGCTTCGGGTATATACTAGCCTCACCAAAGTGACATATGCTGAAAAGATGCCCCGGATGAATCTATTCACTGGCCGGAGACGGTTTCGACACGGTGATCAAGCCAGGCGCCGTAGGCAGCGTTTGCAAAGGTTGTTAAAACAGGTGTTTGTGCTGATGTTTTGGCCTTCGGCTACTAGATTGTTCAATGTTCGTATGTCAACACTGTTTCATGTACATTAATTATGTTATAATAAAAAAAAAAGTTGATATGTCTTGGAAAATATGGAGTATTTTGGATATACTCATACTTTATTCTACATTATTTACGACTAAAAACCCTCAAACAGTACCAAAGAGTGAATTCTTTGAGTTGTCACTCCTAAAATATTCTATATTTGTCGAGCAATATTACCACTTCAATGTATCAAATTGAAAAATGTTATAAACTCGGTGGTATTTCTTTGGAATAAAAAATAACAATGGTACGAATGGAATTGTCAAAAATTCAATGGTACGAGATGGAATTTCCCAAAAAAAAATTAATTCACATTCATTTGCATTTAGGCCGGTTTAATTCAGCTTAATTATCAGTTTCGTTCAAGTTGATTTTCAGTTAATGAAATACGGACCTTACTCTAGTTAGCTCATCTTCTTTTTCTAACGGACCCTTATGATAAGTTGACTTCATAGTCTTTTCAGGGTTTGTATGTTTCCGCGGTTCAGTTCAGCTGTTTTCAATTAATGTAAACGACAAAGTAAATAATGTCTTAATGTGCGCGATTTGGTGCAGAGTGGAAGCACAAATTATAAAGTTGGAATTGGGAAGGAAGAGAGTGTAGTAGAACATTCTACGAAAGCGAGTGTGAATTGGTATCTTCCTCTTGCTCCTTTCAACTACAAGCACCAAACTCATGTTGCTTCTATGCCTTTCTGTGTTGATTTGATCGCTTGTCAGTTTTCATTTCTTCCTTTCTTATTAATCGATAATCTCTTCATAGATCATTTACCTTATTTTGCCAACTTTTATTAATATGTTAGGATTATATTTTCAATCATGCTTTTTGGCATGTTTGAAAAATTATAGATTTTGTTATTAATCCACCTTCATTAGGGGTCTTTCAAATTAATCACCACACATCTAACTATGTTTCAGACCACCTTTACATTATGCCAACATTTTAAATACCCACCACGTAACGATTTTTCGCCATAGTTCCGTATTACTGTGGCCCAAATTTCGAGATTAACGAGCTAGAAATGAGGAAGAACGGCTAGGAATTTGGGGAAGTAAGAAAGATATAACGGACGTTCCCAAATCTTGAATTGGGCCCAAATAATAAACGGAACTTTGGCCGTAAAAAAATATTACTTGTGGTATTTAAAGTTGCCATATTGTAAGGTGGTTGTTGTAAAATAAGTTTAATTGTGGTGGTGGTTTATTTGGAAGATCCTATTGGGAAGGTGGTTAATAACAAAAAAAATCCAAAATATAATATCAACCAGAATGATGTAATCTTGTTTCTGATTTAGAAACACTAACAACACTCTTTTAGAAGTACATTTTGTAGTATAAGAATTAAGTTACATGTTTATAAATAGATGGTTCTTTTATTTCTTTAATCTTGTTGTTGTCACCCCTTTTTTTGGGAGGCTATGCAGTCCGCGCATTTTTCGTTTTCGTATATGTGGGATGACCACAAGAATGATCAATTTAGGTTCATATCATAGTAGCCGACCTCAATTATAAAGACTAAGGCTTTCGATTGGTCTAATCTTGAATGTGAGGGCACATACACTGGATTTTCAACTTAATCAGTTCTCACACAGGAATATACAACTACAACAGCCAAAGCATGCATTGACCAACACTGACCAAGGATATGCAAAGCAACTTTCCAGCAAAGATGCCCAAAGGATGTTGATCTGAGTCTCGCCCATGCCGTTAGACCCAATTTCTCCTCGAAGATTCGACAACTCTGTTCTACAAGAACATTCAGCAAGGGAAGGTCTTCTTGCTTCCTGATCAAGCCTTGTTACACCACAGAAAGTCCTAAAAGGCTTGTTAATGCAATTTGCTGCAAATAGACATTGTTTGAACGAGTCTTTGTTGCGGCCGATGACCACGGCTAGCCGAGTTGGAGGTCAAGACCGGAGGCAAGGGCGAACATTCAGCGCTGTGATGCGGGTAGCCAATCCAAGTAGTGAATATATATTGACAACAAAATGAATATTAGCTCGATTGAACCACCCTTTTCCTTCACTTGGGAAGTGACCTCTTATGATCACGGGCTCAAGCCAGCCAGCTAAGGTAGGTTATAATGTAGAGGTTAGTGTTTCGATTCGCTTTCGTATAAATCTCTTGTAAGTGTAACCAAGTTCAAAGGAACTCTTTACCATGTATGGAGTCAATTACGTTCTTAGAGTTATGGTTGTAAAATTTTACTAGCCTTATGTGGAGGCGAGCTTAAAATAAGACAAATGCCTTATTTCACTTACAAACAAACAATATATTTGTAATGTAGTTGGTCATCAATCTGCTCGATGTCTAGGAGTCTAGCTATTAGAAATTTAGAACGAATGCGCAACCAATCAATCAAAGCCTTTAGCCTCATAAGTGGGTATCGACTATATGAACCAAAACACGGGTGTAGTGAATCTTAACATGTTTCAGTTTAACATCCAGCTGCACCTATACTTTGGCCTATCAGCAGGCGTCTATATTATGGAAAAATTACTGTTACTTATAAGTCTTTGATTTTGATGAATGATGATGCAAAGAAAATATTGAATGCAATACTCATATGAAAACAGACAATGAATCAATTTTTTTTTACTCAAATCAGCAAACAATCAATAATTTAAACCTCTTACTTTGGGACTATATTTGGATTTTTTCTGAGCTCAAAAGGGAACTGTTGTGGTTGCTCCCTATGGACCTAAAAGCACCATGGAAGTCATTTACATAGAATTGAATTGTTCAGTTGACTTTAAATGGTCTATTCAATACGGGATTCTGGTCAATAGGGTGTCTGTATGATAAGTTCGTTTGGGTACCTTTCTTGCAAAAATATTTAAAGGTATTGTTTTTTTACAAAATACTCTAATCGTTCTTTTTCTCCTCGCAAAAAAAGTCTAACGAAAATGTCAATTCTGTTGGCGTTTATAACTTACAACCTATATTTTCTTTTCTAAACAATAGATATGAATAGTCCTTGCTGTCTCGCGCATCAGTTCACTTTTGATTTTTTTTAACTCGAATCAACAGTAACAAATTCGATGGACTATAATCCACGTTTTTTCGGCCTAAAAATTTACGTTTCGTGTGAACGGTTCGAATTTTGTTCAGAATTTTTCTCCCCACCTACATGTGATGTGAGAATGCCACCTCACAAAGTTTTCAGCCACAAATGACGGTGTAGTACCTCGCACGCGCTGTTTCGACATTTTTTTCGCTTTTCCACCCGTATTAGCGGCTTCAGGACCCCCATCATGTTTCCAAGTTCTGACCAAATTTTGCATGACATCGTTATGTGGCTGAAGATCCAATTGTAGACTTTTCGGTTAATTTCTTCCGAAAATTGTCTAAAGGATCCTCATTTTCGTGATGTATAATCCAGTTTTACGGCTCTAAATTATCGTTTCAGTGACCCGGGACTGGGTTTTGCCAAAAATTTCGCCCATGCCTTCAAGGATGATGAGGGGTGTCTCATCGCTAAAAATCAGCTTCAAATGACGAGTGTTTGTGCCTCCTCTACGCTCGTTTCAACATTTTTGTTGTTTTTGTCGTTTAGAACCTCAGAACTCCCATCATCTCTGTGTTATGGCCCAAATTTTGTGGAGCATCATTATATCATTGGGGACACCAATTGATTAACTTTGGCGCATTTCAACATATAATTAGTCTAGAAACCATCATTTCGCTGATATATAATCCTCATTTTCGGCGTAATAAATGTTCCCCATAGGACCGGTCAAATTATCTCATGTGAACCCATGTAAAATTTTTGCGAAATATTTGGCAAAATTGAACCGCAGTAGGGGTTGTCAAAATAGTCGACTGATCGCTGATCCTATCGAAAACATCGGATATCCGATCCGGTTTTTAAGTTTCAGACGGATATCCGGAAAATTTTCGGGATCGTAGAATTTTCACTTCTTGATATTCCGAAATATCCCGATTTTTTAATTAAAAATAATTTATATGGAAAATATAAAAGAAAATTAGTAAAATATATACATTCAATCTCGTGATCGATTGTTCCGATCCGAAAGTTTAGGATATCCGATCCGAGATTTCGGATATTGGATCGGATTCAGATCGAATTAATGTTTTGGGTATTCGGATCGATATTCGGAAACTTTTCAGATCATGTATTTCCCCGATTTGAAATCTTCGGATATTCCGAATTTTCGTGGATCGGATCGGTATATCCGATTTCGAAACCCCTAGTTCGAAACACTCATTTTTGACTTCGTCATAATCCAAGTTTTTCTGCCAAAAATTCATACATCGACGATCTGGCTCGAATTTATCTGGAATTTCTGTCACACTTTCCGGTCACGAAAATGATGTATTCTTCTTACAGTTTTGTACCCAACTACTAAGCTACTTGCCCCCAACACCGTATTTCGCACGTATTTCTCATTTTTCTTTACGGACTCAAAGTCCCCATATGAACATCATTTGGCCCCAAATCTTCTGACCCGTACATAATATCATGTGAACTCCATTGATAAATTTTCGGCAAGTATTTCCGAAAATTGTCTCAGAGACCTTATTTCAATGAATGTATAATCCCCACGCATATCATTTTTCCGATTCGATACTCGATAACATTCCATATCTAAAATGAACACTTCTCGAACGATCCCGTGCTGCGAATTTGTTGTTTGCTTAATTCTGCCCCACACTTCACGGTCATGGAAAATAATATTCAATAGTTTCTACTCCTTATTAAGTAAGCATATTTGCCCATACGAGATTGTCTTCACGTCTTCTCTCGTTTTTTCTTTTAACAGACTGAAAAAAGTCCCCCGTCATTGACTCATTTGACCCCAAAATTCTCGATGGACTCGTCATTATATTCATGTGAACCCATGAGAATAACAATTCGACAATTTTCTTGAAAATTGTCCGGAGCTTCATTTCACATGATGTATCTATCCACGTTTTTCGCCAAATATGGACCATCTTGGCGACTCCGGTTCGGAATTTGTCCGGATACCTGCCACACTTTCAGGGCTCATTAGAAAGGACTATGTTAACAGTTTTGTACCCAATACATAATCATACTTGCCCCTACTGAGTGTTTCAACGACTTTTTATCGATTTTCTTTAACGATCTGAAAAGTCCCCCGTTTATGGACTCATTTTTGGCCCCCAAATCTTCGTGAACATCGTTCATATTATTAACTATGAACACATGATAAAAAAATTCGCGAATTCGTGAAATGTTCTCGTATTATTGTCCACGGGCTTGATACATAGATATGATGGGTCCGAGAATATTTGGGGTTCCGTATGGAGTCCATACGAGGGACTTTTGAGCCAGTTAAAGAAAAAACGATTGAAACGTCGAATACGCTCGTAGGAGGCAGTATGCTTAGTATTTGGGCACTATAAAACTGTTGGAATAGTCATTTCTCATTAGCCGTGAGGTGCCGTGACGGAACATTCCAAAAATTCGGCATGGGTCGCCTAGATGTGTCTCTGGAGCCGAAAAACGTGGTTACTATACAATCACGAAAATGACTGGTCTCCGGGAATTTTCGAAAAAATTGCCGAAGTTTTTACACTGGACTCGTTACGATAATATGATGGGTTCGAGGAGATTGTAGAGGCATAAATGGTCCTTTAACTGGGACTCTTTGAGCCAGTTAAAGCAAAAATGGAAAACTCGAATGTCGGTAGGAGTGCATAGTGCTTAGGTTTTGGCACAAATTTGGAAGATCATTCATGGCCGTGAGGCGTACGGAAATTTCCAAACAACTTTCGTACTTCACCGAAATGAGCATTGTGTATCGGATTTTCAGAAAAATTGCGAAAATTAGTTACCAGGACTTATACTATAATTGATGGTCTAGGAAGATTTGGGGGGGCCAAAATGAGTCCATACGGGGGACTTTTAGCCGCCGTATAATTATAAAAACATATTATTAAACGTCGAACGCTCGTAGGAGGAGTATGCTTAGTATTTGTTGGCACAAACTCTTGGTGTAGTCATTCTTTCATGGTCTCTGCGAGGTCTGACGGAATTCCGACGAATTCAAGCCGAGTTGCACGAAGATGTTCGTTTCTTTGCCCGACAAACGTGTGCTATGCATCTCATCCGACTCGCTCTCAGCAATTTCATAAAAATTTCCGATAATTTTTACCATGGGCTCATACTTAATACTGAGGTGTCCGGAGGGGGTGAAAAGAATTTGGAGGGGCCAATGCTCATGGGGAACTTTTGAGTATGTCAAAACAAAGACGAGAAACTCGAAACGCTCTTAGGATAGCAGTATGCTTAGTATTTGGGGCACAAAGATGTTGGTGTAGTCATTTCTCATTGGTAGTGATGAGCGTGACGAAAATCCTCTGGACAAGTATTAGCCGATGTCGCCCTCATGTTCTCTTGTCTTACCGAAAAAAAGTGGGTTATGCATCCCCGAAATGATGACTCGGTCTCAACTGAACAATTTTCGGAAATAATTTTGCCGAATTTTTACCATATGGTGCTCATACGATAATATGATGCGTATCGGACTATATTAGCGGTGGCCAATTATGAGTTCCCATACATTGGGACTTTTGAGGGCCGGTTGTTAAAGAAAAACGGCTCGCAAAACGTCGAAAACGCTCGTAGAAGGCAGGTATACTTAGTATTTAGTGGTTACAAACGTTGGTGTTATCATTTCGTCATGGTCGTGAAGGCATGACGGAAATTTTTTTCGGAAGTACGATTCGAGCCCGGTTCGCCCAAAAGGTCTTTCTTGGGCGAAAACACTGGTGTATAACATCATCGAAATGAGGGTAGCATGCGGACAATTTTCGTGAAAAAATTGCCACAAATCTCTATTTACCATGGGTATACCCGATAATACGACGCGGGTTCGTAGGAATGATTGTGGGGCCAAATGAGTCCAACAAGCGGGCCTTTGTGACTTTGCGCGTAAAGAACTCGAGAATAACCGTCACGAAACGCCAGTAGGCGCAATTATGCTCTAGTATTGGGCACAAACTGTATGACATAGTCACATATATCATGGCCATAAAGGCGCTGATGGAATTATGCCGAAAAATTCGAGTCGGGCACTTCGATGAGATGTCGCATTGTCTTGGCCGAAAACGTGACGGTTTATACATCACCAAATTGATGGTATGCGCGACAATTTTTCCGGGAAAAATTACTGAAATTTTTACCATGGGCCTTACAGCGGATTAATATGCAATGCGGTCGAGGAAAGATTTCTGCGGCGAAACCAAGATGAGTCCAATATGCGGGGATTTTGAGACCCGTGTATTTACAGCCAATGCTGAAGGATAATATTCTCGGTCATACTTGGATATTCGGAGTTAGGTCTTTCTCTATTCTTCTCTCATTTCTTTATTTATTCCGGGATCGTTTCGCTATACTGCACTCGTCGTTTCTTTGGCCGAAAAAACTTGTGCGATCACTATACTAACTCGATTTTCATCTAATTTGTACATCTACGAAATGACGTTCCTCCTCGGACAAATTTTTTGGCAAAAATTGCCCCCCGTAAAATGTGGTACACATGCATGCCGCTACATAAGATATTTTTTTTTTTTTTTTTTTTTTATCACGACGAAGCCTGGTCAAAGGTAAGATTGGCCAGGCGTTTCTCGTTCTATTCATCATATGCTCGTTCACTCCTACAACTG
>SNQN01011990.1:5214-17306 GCA_008642245.1 Bassia scoparia | reverse complement strand
TACTTTGACTGCAACCTATTGGTACTTTATTATTTTATCCAAGTTATATTACTCAATTTTCTTAGTTAATTTAGGTATTAAAATAATTATATGATTAAATAAAATTACTCGGGGCTCTCGTGACTACTCAGAAATACAAGTTCACTAAGATATTAAACACCGGAAAATACAAATTTAAAAAATAAAATTTTAGGTAAAATTACTTTTATTATATGGACAAAGGGTAAAATATGTTCGAAAATAGAAAAAAACTAAGTAGCATATAAGTGCAAGCATATTGGTTTAGGACTACTTATCTTTTCCTTTTTAAAGACATACCCCATGGCAACTCTATGACTATGCAGATATTTGGATACCCAGGATTCCCAGTAACTGTGTGACTAAACGATACCGAGAGTCCGAAAGTCAATCAAATAAACCAATAGTTTCAACAATAACTACTTTTCAGATACCTTCTCTTCCAATTAACCAGTTTATTAGCTAAATTCAAATTAGATGTAAACTGCCTTTGATAGATGCTCTATACTCACTTCATGCTTTGTATTAGCAAATATTTAAAGTATCTTATTAGATAATGTAGATAATTGACCTCCCAATTTTACCATACATATGCAACGCCTTGTTTTTGTCAACTAAATTTTTGCGAACATTCAACTTATATTGGTACTAACATGAACTTATTTTTACTGAAACCTTAATAAATTGCTTAAGAATTGAACTTTGATGACAACATTTATGCTATACTTTTTTTTACTGAAACTCTAAATTTATTTGCTATTGCAACATGTATCTTTTTATTACTGATAATTTTAAATAACCTGACGAGAAAAAGGTCCTCAAATGTCCCAACTTGGTGAAAGAAGAGAGCAGTTGAAACATTTTATAGCCATATGTTTTATGATAGAACCTGTTTTGATCTTGTGAAGTGGACTCTCTCTCAGATAAAAATAATACACATAAGTAAGATTTACATTTTTAGTCCATATATTACATGGGTAACCTCAACTACTATGAAGGGAAAATGACAACTTTGTCATTAATATATATCTGTCTTAAATTCATATCCTATATGCACTAGATACTCCTCGTGGAAAAGGAGGTAAGATTAAGAAAAATAAGAGAGAAACCATGTGAAATAGGAGGAAAAGAAGGAAAAAAAATAAAAATAAAAGGTATTTACCACACAATATTTTCGGAAAATGAAAAATAAATAAATAAAAATGTTGCAAATATTATGTAACATTCATGTTTAGTTAGTGTTGCAAATAAAATACAGTATAAGGAATAAATTAGTTTATATGCCACTATGCCAGTCAAAAGGTACATCACAACTCCTTGAAATCAAATTATGTAAAAGTACTGGTTATTGCTTTTTTTGGCACTTTAATTTCTTGATTTTGTAATATGAATTGATTGTTCTAATTTAATCTATAGTATGYTTTGTCATGCTTTGCTATTGATCTTTTATCATAGATTTTCATTTTATATTACTACATCTTGCTTAATTTTGTTAAACTTTTGATTGATAACCCAATGACTATTCAATAAAATATTTTTACACCACAATAAATACTAAATTTTCCTATTTCATATATACCATTAGACCATTAATGTTGGTAACACTAAAAAGTCATTTTCTTAGATTCATGAATTCGGCCCTCTTCGATAATAAAGTTCAGTCTTTTTTTTAGTCGTTTTCCCTATGTATTCGAATTAGGGGTGTTAATGAGTCGAGCCTGCTCGAGCTCGGCTCAAAGATAGCTCGAGCCGAGCCTCATCTATATATGCTCGGCTCGAAAGCTCGCGAACAGGCTCGAAATATTATTTTATCTTTTTATTTAGCTTAATAATTATAAAATTAGTAGTATATTATTGTTAAGTTTAACAAAAAATAGAAAATTCATAGATATTAACAATTATATATTATTGGATTTTTTGGATTATACCACCTTATGTTTACCTCTTTTCTAAAATTCCCACCTTATTTTTTTGGAAAATTCTAATACGTAACCCCTAAAAAACTGTTTTTCACAATATACCCCCGGTTAAAAAAAGTGTCCATAATATACCCCCAACATCATTGTTTTGTACACAAATAACTTAAGCTTAAATTTAACTTACATGGGTTAATTTAAATTATTTTGGAAATTCTACGATATACCCGTTTAAAAAAAGTGTCAATAATATACCCCAACATCAGTTTGTTACACAAATAGTCTTAATGGTTAACTTAACAAATCCTATGGTTAAATTACTAAAAAAACACACCACCAGTAGTGGGAGTGTGCAAGAGCTGGGGTGGTGCGAGGGCTAGGGTGGTGTGATTGGGGGTTGCGAGGCTGGGGCAGTGCGATTGGTGGGGTTTAAATTTTTTTAGTAATTTAACCATTGGGTTTGGTTAAAGTTAACCATTAAGGTATTTTATGTAACAAAAATAATGTTGGGAGTGTATTATGGACACTTTTTAAACGGGGGTATTGTGGAAAACGCATTTTTAGAGGGGTATATCGTAGAATTTCCCTTTTTTTTTTTCTCCCACCTTAAACTTCCCTTTTCTTCTTAAACTCCCACCTAAAAATAAGTTAAGTGTGAGGTTATATTTGTAATTTCACCCTTTCTCTCCCCTAACATGAAGTTGACTCTTTGGTACATGAAGTTGACTCTTTATCAAACTATTGAAATACCGAAAATTACTGAAACAATCTCATCTTCAACAAAAGCCCAAAAATTATTAAGTTATGCATTTCACAGCACATTTTTTGATTTTTCTGATCTCATTCACAACAACGATTAACAACTGGAATATTACATACGCTCCTTTCAATCCCAGCAAAAAAGCTTCAGAAAAGAAGTTCTGGTGTCTGAAGTAGACTCTTTATCAAACTAAATTGCTTCTTCTTCTTCAAATACCTACCATTTTATTCTTCTACAAGCTGTCTTGTGATGTGATGAAGATTTACTTGATACCCATTTCATGTTTCAATCACGAGTGTTAGATTTTGGGTTCAAGTGAAGAGAGTGAGAAATCATGGAGATTTCGAAGTGGGTTTGTTGTTTGTGATGGTGGTTGGTTTAGTTCATTTAGTGGGTTGAAGATGATGGCAAAAAAGATGTCACAAACTCATTCTACTTAATGTCAGTAGTTCAGCACCTAACTCACACTTGAGAAATCAACAATCAGTCCACCAACACAATCTACCATAGTTTTCACGTAATAAAGGCTATGCTCATCTCGTCATCGATTTCATGTTGGGAATCATTTTCTCACAGAAAATGCTGGTGGAGGTCGTTGTACCATTTTTAGGATTCTATAGCTTCTTCGTGTTCTCCTCAATTTGGGGCAATTACGATTTTTTTTAATTCTTGCTCATCTCATAATCGATTGTGTACTCTCTTTTTTCACATAATGTGTTATGCTATTTCTTCTATTTTCACATAATTTGGGGCATTTTTTAAAAAATTCTTGCTTCATTCAACAAGTCAACATCGATTTAATTTGTGTTTATAGAATTTTGTTTTGGATTTCTTCTTAGTGTTTCTTTCTAATATTTCAATTTATTATATGGTAGTGGTTTGAGTGAGTGAGCAAGAAGACGAGAGCACAATGGCAGGGAAGAAGAGAGGGAGTGAATTACAAAATATAACTCATATGCAGATTTTTAAACAGAATGTTAAAGGTGGGATTTATGAAGAAAATGGAAGTTAAGGTGGGAGAATAAAAAAAAAAAAAGATAAGGTGGAGTTTAGAAAAGAGGTAAACATAAGGTGGTATAAACAAAATCCTATATTATTAGAAATCATTATATTACTACAGTTTCGAACTCCAATATATCTTTAAGGTATTTTGAACTTGACTTTTCAAATCATTATATTACTACTACAGTTTTCGACACTCCAATATATCTTTAAGGTATTTTGAACTTGACTTTTCAGGCTCGAAAAAACTTGAGCTCGGCTCGAGCTCAAGATATTCATAGCGAGCCTAGCTCAAAAAATCCCAAATTCGGCTCGGTTGTTAACACACCTATTCAAACAGAGTCAATAGAAAATTAGGAGTTTGAGCACACATATTTAACTAAGACAAACAAAGTATAATTATGCAGAAGCAGTAGTATGTTTGGGCACACGACAAACCAAAGCAACTAGATATAAGTTTCAAAAGAAAATCCATACATGAGAAAAACCAAATTGTTGACTTTAAGATGACCAATAGAAAACTACAAGAGGGGGGTGAATTGTAGTTCAAGGAACTATGACAAATTTCCAATTTAAACGCAAGGAACTCGACAAAAGAATAAAGAACACAGAGATACTCAACACAGAAACGTCTTGTCATCAACAAAGGAAACTGTGACCCATCAAGATTTACTCTTATATAATATAAGGCAACAACTTAATCAATGACTCTTCTCTTCTCTCTCTCTCAAGTTTCCTCGAACTGGACTACCCACAAACAATCCTCTATTGTTTGTGCTTTCTCTCTCTGCTCTCTTTCTCTTCTCTAAACTTCACTCGAAGTTACAAGTTCATATCAAACTTGATTTCCCATACAACTCTTTGAAATATGAAAACTCTAAGAATCAAGCAAAGTAGATTAAGTGGATATCGAGATATCAGTGATATTTCTCTCAATGCTCAGATATGTTTTGAAAACCAGAAGAACGGAGTATTTATAATGCAATTTTCCTTGACATTCATCCATTATCAGTCACTTCCTCCACTTCCTAAAGAGTGGGAGAAAGTGGGAGTTAATGGCTTGAACTCCAAGGATGAAGAACGTGCACACGAAATGCTTCTCAACTGAGTAAATCGTGGTTTCAGAAAACCTTTAACCCAAGTAAATATGAAATCAGTTCCCTTAATATCTCCCTAAATTTTCTCAACTCTAATACTGGTCAGATTTTTCTTTCTTCAACAAAACGTTTATATAAACATAAAATGATTTTTATTCTTTGAAAAATAATTTGAAAAAGATTTTTTCTTTATCCTAAAATGATGTTTTATTTTAAATAAATAAATTAATAAAAGATAAAGTTTTATTTAAATTTTTTCAACTAACTAAGATAGAATTTTGGAAAGAAAATCTTTTTGACATATTATTTCACTGATATTATTATCCACTTAATATAATTACTTTAAACCAGGATTCTTTACATGATGTACCTATACATCGACATAAATCTTGATGCTTACTCAAGCAACCAGTTCCTCTGATACGATCAAGTTTCTCTTCAAGTTCCTCCACTTGAGATCTGAAACTTCAAGTTCCTCCAGCAACTCTATTGGATCGAGATTAGTTTTGTTGATTTCCTTTTTTTTCTTCTATGCTACTTCTATATGGGCTGGATAGTAAATGCTTTGATCTTCTTTTAATCAACCTTGCTTAGTTCACATTAAGATCCTGATCATCACACTTGCACACACATTAGCAACAAGATAAAGTTTGTCTAAGTTTAAGTCATCATCAAAACTCATTAAGGTAACAATCGAGCCAAGTATGTCATCCTCTTTGTATATATGCTCAATTTTTCCATGAAGGATGGTCACAAACGAAAGTAAAGTGCTTCAATTTCATCTGGCTATGGCAGTCAGGGCAATGCACGGCCACGGCCTTATCTGCAGGAGTATTCAAAATGTCGAGAGGCATAGCTGGGAGCTCAATGCGTTGAACWAAATGTTCTCGTCGATAAAGCTCTTGATAATGACTCATAAATCCCACTTCAAACCCCTCTTTATAAGCCTTTTCCTTCCACACCTCATGCTGTTTAAGGGTATCCAAGACTACGTTACCATTCCCAACAACAAGAATCTTTGATCCTTTGGCCAGGATAGCCCAGTCAGTGTTGGATTTGTTGTAGTTATGCAACCTTTGAATCTCTTGAAATATKGAATTGATTTTTCCATGTCGTACCATTGAGTATATCATGCTCTCTATTCTTCGCCAGAAGAACCATGCCGACAGTTGTCCTGGAAGACAACGGCGATTACTTCTAATTACAACATTACTCGCCCTTCTAGTATCAAATAAATTATTATATGTTAACGGCTCATCGTCATTATTCGTGACAAAAAACATCTCTATCGGAATTAACATTGCATCTGAAATGCTCTTCACCTCCTTTGTGAATTTTTCAACCCACAATAGGTTTGTGCCCCCGTATAGGATAATGTAATTGTCCGCAATCATCTGTTTAACAATCAATAATTCACGAATCACTTTATTAAAACAATAACTGCAATAGTTAGGGAGAAAAGCTAAGTGAAATGAGCTAGAGTAGTGTGATCAATGTGTGAGAAATTTACCAAATCAGAAAATAATGGTTCAATGCCGTGAATGAGCAAATCTAATCTCCAAGTTTGCTCATTCCAGAGGGTTTCCTCCCTTGATGTTGAAAAAGGGAAAGCTTTCTCCAACCATATCAGCATCATTGGGAACGCGTTTTGGTTGACAACTTTCCCCTGAGGATCTAACACCACAATGATAGGCTCGCCTTCAAACTTCCAATCGTCTCCAATGAACTTGATTACTTCTCTTTTCACCATCCATTGCTGATCAACAACATACCAATTCACTAACGATCTCAACTTTTCATACTTCATCATTTGGGAATATGTAAGCTGTCGTGCAGGATCTACGAAGGGGATGAAGACCAACTCGTAGTTCAATCTTTCCTTCGTTTGGGCATGAAACTGGTGAATAATAGAAAAATCATAATGATTGACATCGAGGTTTGTTATGAGTAGCAATACATATTTCCCTTCCAACTCRTTCAAATAGACCTGAAATTGTTTAAATCACATCCTTCATCAATTTAAGGAATTGACAAATTTTGAAAGCTCATGCATTGAGTTTGAAATATGCCTACGCATACCCTTTTTCCTGCAGAACCATCATACAGTTGGGGACGATCATAACCGGATGAGATCAGCACATTGAGTACTTCCAAGTTGTCCTTATGATCTTCTYGGTTGACAAATTTCTTAATCCGTCTATATGCCTCAATGTCTATCGCTATTATTATATAACGAACAAAGTCAGTCTGACGGAGTCACGGGTCCAAGGGAAGGTATATGCATCCGATGTAATACAACATTGTTATGTTTGAAAGTATACAATGACACAATGCTTGCAAGATAAGAAACATCTTATGTTTCCCTTATGTAAATTTTTTTTTTTTTAATATTGTCACCAATTTGATATTAACAAACTTTCACCCATCTACCATAGGTGGGAAGCAAACCCAAACAATTGAATCATGATATCAACAAACATTTGTATAAGGCAAGCCACACTTTTTTTTTAAGAACAACAGAAAGTTAATTAATTAATTGAAAGTCATACAACATCTACAATAGAAATCACCAACAATAAAATACATACCAGAATGGATCAAATTAAAATCAACTTTGACAAAATCTAGAAATCTACTTAATATTCCGTATAAAATAAATAGATTTTTTTTAACATAGCTAGATATGGTAGAAAAGCCTGTCAATTTGTCAAAGAATAGAAGTGAACTTTTGTGCATAAACAAGTGATTTGCCAAAATCTCGTTGTATTCACACTTCATTTCTTCGGCATCTTATAAAGCCTTTGTTGAGTTGGCTATTCCAAATGTAGTACTAGAGAGAAAAACTTTATGTCCTTGTTATATTTGTTTATTCTGAAGATTGCCAAACTTAGTTATATATATCTGCTACATTCATACAGTAAGGTCGAATTTAAAGTCAGGCATTTGTGTTAAAAGTCTAATCACATGCAAACTTATTCTTCTCGTTAAAAGTCTTTCTAATATTATGTATAATTGATTTCGCCATCTTTAATTTCTATATTAATGTAAACAAACTAAGGTTTATCTTGTGGTGGCAGTTGATCTGTTGATGAATAATTTGAAACAATCATTCTATAGTTTTCAATGTTTCATATTAGAAGCCTTCCATGAGGTACTTGGGGTGGCCTATCCGTGCATATAAATCAGATCGAGCGAGCTCAGGACTGTGAGGTGTTAATAGACAAAATGGTATGACAGTAAGAATTAGGGTTTGGAGTACTCGACATCTCTCCTTTAATTTGCTGGGAGACTCCAATTGATGAATTTCTGTTCTGTTGAGTGCGCAGGTGCATTGGGCTTAGTCCTCATCTTTCCAGGACTGTACTATTATCGAGAAAGTTTTCTCTATATGCAAGTTTATCTATGGCATGGATGTGGTGAAACTGGTGATAGTGGAAGGTGTTGAACCTCATGTGATTTGCACTAGCGATTGTCCCACATCGGAGAAAGAGGAGAGATTGGTACGTTTATAAGCTTGGAGTTACCAATCGGTTTCAGGAGGAACTTCAAATAGGACGAAATTGAGAATTGGAAGTTGTTGGGAGTTTGGAAGTTAGTGTTCTAAACAATCTTCTGAACTGATCTTCCAACAGGTACATACAAAGCATCTATCAAGTGGTGTAATTATTTTTTTTCCACATTATTTTCTAATGTGAAGTTAATTTTTTACATTGCATGTTTAAAATTTCATTTTCTTTTGTTAAATTAAGTGAAAACTAAATTTATGTCAATTACTTTTTTTAATAAGCACTGAGTAGTTATTTATTTCCATTATTAGTTACTTTTCCTTATGTTAGTTCTTTTTCATAATGTTATTTACTTTTCTTTATGTATACTACTTTTTTCCTAATGTATGTTAATTTTTTCTTTTTTTAAATGTTGTTTTCTTTTGTTTATTTGGTTACTTAATAAGTTTATGCCAGTCACTTTTTTGTAATAATGTAAGATTTGTCATTAGTGCATTAATTATGGTTTATACCAATTGATTGTGTTGTGTAGTGGTAATTGGTAAGGAGAGTCTGAGTTCGATCCCCCGCAACAATAATTGGGAGAGGACTGGAACCTAACCGTCCAGAACTGATCCTCGAAATCGGATTAGTCCAATAGGGGTGAACAGGTGGTAATATACCAAAAAAATTATGGTTTATTCCATCTTTTGATATATATTTACTATTTTTTTATAGGATGGACCTATCATTTTCTTTACTTTCCTCCATTTACACATTTCTCTAAATCTACTTTTGCTTTTGCCCTACTCCATTATAGTCGATATTTTTTACTTTTTTCCCAAAAAGTAAATGTATAAAATATTACAGAATGAAGGGTTACTCAATAGTTAAATTTTAGTGCAGTTAAATTATTGTATACTCCATAGTAGAATATTAATTCGAAATTTGCAGTGCATCAACTAATAAATTTCAACAGTAATACCAAATAGAACGAAGTTTATTTTAATACTTTCTAGGGTTTTTTGTCACTAACACCTTTTATAAAGGTGAGTTTGTCACTAACCATCTTTCTAAACGTAATTGTCACAACCATCTTTTGTGACACATGTACTTGTTGACCACATATTGACGCCGGAATCGGCGTTGACCATCACGTGAGGGTCACGTGATCATAAAATTGATTTTTTTTTTTTGTTTTTCTCGCCATCTGCTTTCATGCTTGAGTTCTGCAATTCTGATTTATTCGAAAATCTGGGCAAGTTGGTTCGAAAAATTCTGGTTTCTTATGCTCATTCTTTGCGCGAGTTTGGGGGGAATTGGGGTTTATTCAAACATCCTTCGAGGTAATTCAAATTTTCGATTTCTCCTGTAATTAACTCGAATAATTGCATTGTTAAAATTAGGGGATATTGCCTTTGTAGCTCTGCAAAATTAATTTGTAAACTGTAAATTGTAAATCGGCTTTGAACTACAGTTTTGATTTGAATATTCTTGAGTTTTGAATTGTACTTGAATATCTGGAATATGTGAATTGAGAAATTAGTGAGCATTGTGAATTAAAAATCTGAGCATCAAGTGAGAATTACATTTTGAACAAAAAAAAAGTAAACCGAATTGTTGCAGAGATTTTGGAATTGTCTGCAATTCTGAACAGAGCTTGTGATTTGGAATTGTGAATTAGGTTTCAACCAGACTGCATTTGAGTTTTGTTTTGTGAAGTTTGTTTTGAAGTAAGTAGCTGGGAGTTGTGATGATTTGTGAACTGAAATTGTGATTTGGTTTTGATCCGAAATTGTAACTTTGAATGGTTGCAACTTTGAAAAATAATCAATGGCAGAATTCCATTTATAAGAGCAAACAAAGATCAGAAATGAAGGGTAATTGGCAAAAAACAAAAAAAAAAAAAAAAATCAATTTTAATGAGTCACGTGACCCTCACGTGATGGTCAACGCCGGATTCCGGCGTCAAGATGGTGGTCAACAAGCACATGTGTCACAAAGATGGTTTGTGACAATTACGTTTAGAAAGATGGTTAGTGACAAACTCACTTTATAAAAGGTGGTTAGTGACAAAAAACCTACTTTCTACTATGATCTTAATTGTTTTTATTGTCATAACGCAAGTGTAATTTTATGAGCCGGGTAATACTTAAATTTTGTAATTTTAAATTACTGACATGAAATTAAAGATATTTATAGAAAACAAGTGAACGGTTAAAAATAAAGAAACAATAGTTGTAAACATAGGGTAAAAGGGTAACAAACAAATTGAATTTAAGAAAGAAACTTAAGCAAAAGAATACTGTTTGCTAACCTAGGAGCTCTCAATAGATTGTAATTGATTTTAAGATGATTGGTAATAGCTTCAAGCTTTTCATCCCATGGTGGTGAGATAGCCTTGCCAAATCTGAATTATGAACAAAAATACAACAGTAGTTTATACAAACGTCATGTAAATTTCAATATTTTTTTTTATTAGAAAATCGTACTCATATGCAGTAGTTTAACAAACTTTTGCAGTGTACTCCCTCCGTTACGTTGACACAACTCTAAGTATTATTTGAGAGAGGTAGAATATTCAAGTGTTATCAATAAAACGTAACGGATGGAGTATTATTTTAAATTGTGGCAAGCTGTCAGCATAGTAATTTGTCAATGACTACACGAAATATTAACATGAGGTTAAGATTTTTAATTGATGATGCATGTCACTTATTACCTGTAAGTCCTAATGTGAGAAGCATAATTGTCCATAATAGCTTTGATGACCCAATATACACCAACTATAAAATGAGTCCGAGCTTCCTTGACGTTCGGCTCCATCAATGTCATGTACAGTTTGGGTAATTTTTCAAATTCCACAATGCAATTAGTTATTTCAAGTAATTGTTTGACAAACATTGGCATATTATTCAGAGATAAATTGGATTTCGGAGACAAAATTTGCCCAAAATCTCCGAAAGTTAGTATATAGGTTGCCGTTGTCAGGGCAACCTTGGTTTCCCACGAATATCGTTTCAGTAAATCCAACAGCGAGATGGTGATGGTGTGTGGATTATAACCATGGATGATGTCGCTAGCAATCTGCAGTTGTTTTGGCATGTAATTAAGAACAGTCAATCTGATCTGCGCATTTGTACATTAAAAAAAAAAATTAAAAAAAAGGCTTTAAAGTGAATACTTATTCACCTGACCGGCTATACTTTCTGTGATGCTTGGCAATTGATCAGGAAGCTTCGGAAGACGTTCAAAGGCTTCCGATCGCGTGAGAATACCCTTCAAATAAAGATCACAAGAGGTTTTGATACATGATCTAGTTTTGAAATTGAAAAGATGGAAGTGCTCGGTATATTATTAACAGTACTAATTAAAGTATCTTTTTACCTGCTGCGAAGCCCCTTCTCCGGCTTCAGGAGGGGCGGACTCAAGAATACGCCTAATGTAATTGAAGATAGACGTGGCACTAGTGTCGCGTCCATCAGGCTTATGGAGATCATCAACCTGAGACAAAAACATGTCAAGTTGATCATGCTCATGTTCATCTTTGGGTTGCATGAACTCTGGTAGTTGGTTTATAGCTTCCTCGAATGCCAAGCATATGCCTTGGTAAGAGCTTGGACTAGTGGTTGACATAGTATTACTGAAGTGGTTTATGTGGTTAGAGTTAGATGAAATCTGGAATGGAAATATCAAGGTTCGTTGCAGTTGTGTAAATAAGCTAAGGGCACTAACACTTTATATACAAGTATATTATTACCGAAAAATATGAAAAACCTCTGAAATTTGTACCGACAACCTATGGAAAACCTAT
>SNQN01011989.1:0-17307 GCA_008642245.1 Bassia scoparia | reverse complement strand
TGTTATAGGATGCCTGATTGACTGTATCTAATGATCGCATGTATATTAACATCAGCACCAATTTAGCTTACACTGAACGGGTCAATTCAGATAACAGTAATTACCACATTGTGAATCTTAAGCGTATTTGCACGCCATTAGAACTACATGAACAGACCTTGTTTATTTCTGACGTCTCTCTGCTAATTAGTATCATTACTACAGCGATATGGCCAGATATTTGTCCCAATCTAATTTATTATGGATCTTGGTTGTGCATGTCACTCGTTGAAAATTCTTGCAAGATCTGCCTCATGCTCGCTCAACATATTGTCTGTGACTGTTTTGTATGAACATTGTCCACTCTCTACTTCTAAGCACAGGTCAGTAAGCTAAATAGAAGAGAACCTTTTAGGGGTCCCCGTTAGGTTACCTATTTTTAAAAGGGACCTTATCGGTAATCCGAAGCAAGGCAGACAGACAAACTGTACTTTGACAGAGGATTCTAAAAAAATTGTTAGACGTTGGGGCAATTGTACTTCTCATCTCGCCTTCTATCTTGCCCTAACTAAATCCTGAGTGGTCGTGCGCACACTGTCGGTCCTAGTTCCCCAATTGTCCAATGGGGACATTGCCATGGGAGGATAGTGTGTCGCGACTACATCAATGACTTACACAAGGCTTACGTCAAAAAGAGTAGCTTCCAGGGCTCCCAATCAGATCAACAAGTTCTAGTAAACTCTACGCAGGCGGGACCGCACGAGAGGCCATGAGCTTATCCGTTTGATTTGCTATATTTCCTCAAAAGATTCACCACAACCTCACCGATCTCTTTAAGGTTAGGTAAGAACTTTAGAAGGCAAGAACATTATATGATCAACCTTTGTCATTGGACATGACAATACAATGGGTTGTTATTTATTATTACAATAGGTAAAATACTATCAACCACGCCTTTTGGCTTAAAGAAATGTCGACCTGCTTACTCAACTTCCAAGATTTGTAAACAAAACCTATCTTCGCTAAAGCATCCTTGGAAGGAATGTAAAGAATAGCCTCTTTTATACATTTTGCACGTATCATGATTTTCATCACAGAAGCAATGCAAGAAAGGGACAAAAATATTTTGTCCAGGGAACCTTACGTGAGACATTCCGAACACACTACGGGAAATTTGGTCATGAATATATTGAATCCGCAGAAGTTGCAGTACTTTGGGCTGTAACTTTTACTAGGCAATTATATCTGGGAGTTTTCTTTAGGTAGAATGATAATAATAGTAGTGTTATTTAAGAGCCAACGATAACTTTCTATCAAGATCATTATTTACCTAATAATTACAATTTATTTCAAGACATAATCGTTCAATTCTAGCGCCGTCTCTGGACATAATAATGCAATCGCCAAGCAGAATATGTAAAGGAGGTTTACCAGAGCACTATGACAAAGATGAGTGTCACTTGCAGCGCAGGACAGAGTTTAATCCTCTCATAAATTTGGGGATAAGTGTCAATATTTCTAATAATAAATAAGGTCGATATAATGAAAGTTAGCCGCAGATAGATATTTGTCGCGAGTTAGGGAGTGAAATGAGGCTAGATATGCGCAGATGCCTTTTGGGTGCAAGGTTGAAGGAATGGAAAATCTAACACCTCCCCTATCCAAAGGTTGGCTTGAGTTGGTGTTGGTAACCCTAGAGGAAGGCTGAAATCAGGTTGTTAGTGGATTCGTACTATCTTCTCGGGTGTTTCTAGTAACATGCCTTTGATCGGAAACCGTGAGTAGTTGGCCGTAAAAGGCGAGAGGAAGACTGTCAGTTGGCTCTGAGTTCTATTAAAGACTTTGTAAGGCCATGTACTAAGCTCAAGGGGGAAATCAGTGGAATTATGTAAGCGCAGTTAATACCACAGGAATTTTACCCTGGTAATCACCTTACTTAGGTCAGGTATTCCGAAAATTCGGTCTCTGGATCTACTTCCGAGAGCATTTAAGTTCCTGATATTTGCTTAGCTTAAAAAGAAGTCTTTCGTGCGAGATGTCATTGATACTTCCATTGAACAGGAGCTAGTAGAGTCTTATTTAAGTGTATGTTCCTTTTCTAGTGGAGAACTTCTTGACCAAATGCTGGGCCTTCCAATCAAGGCAACCTTTGGACTAAAGGCTTAGAGTCTTCGGTGAGGGATGAAACCCTGGGAATGTTGCATTATGGGGCTATCTTGTATTGTTCGTTGCATGTCTGCATTTGATACTACTGGATGTTACAAACTTGGATATTCGACGGGACGCCACGTGGTCACATTTGTGACTCTTCGAAACCATTTAGCCATCGGGAATATTAGGCGTGCAAGCCTTGCAATTTATTGATAGAAATGACTAGGCTTCCGCCAGAGTTCTGAATTACGTCAAGAGAAGCGTATGGACATTCATGTTGTGACGGTGGTATCATCCTACGCCTAAAACTCGCGGGGCTTGTGGGGCAGGCATACTCACTCTTGTTCATAAGCTATTATCGTTGCCAATGAGGCATCTTGATTTAGTTGCATCTTTCGAGTATAAAGGCCTACTGCAAATTAGTGTTCGAAGTGGTGGTATATTAATGCAATACATCCAACAATGAGAGATGCTTGGGTGGCCACAGAGTACATGAACCGCGCTGGTGTGTGCAGTTAGGACGGAATAAGGTACGGCATTTTGTAGCGTTCGTGCTCCATAGTTTGAACCTGATTGACGCAGTGGAGCTGGTGCGGACTGGCGTGCGCACGAAACGGGAGGAGGTTAATGACTGACATGTTCTTTGAACTCTTCCTTGGGTCTATGTCGAAGGGGACCTGGTTGGATAAGATTGCCTTGATTCCAAGTGTGTAACATCGCCTTGTTGGTGAGGGCTTTACGAAGCTCGGGATGAAGAACATGGGTGAAGTACTTTGGAGATGGTAAAAAGAAGTTGAAGGGATTAGAACTGTAGACACCCGATGGAAGCTTAAAATGGAATTGTCGGGCTCCCCGACCCAGTAAACCAGTGAGAATTTTGAAAACGTATAGGTTGGCTTTCCTGTTGCCATGAAATATATCTCGTCCTTCGTATAGCTCGAGTCATACGCGTTTGATGTTGTCGACTCGGAAAAGAATGCTTTGAACTCCCACATTGATTAAGTTGGAAATGCGTGTATGTGTTCGGTACTGCCCGGAATTAATTGAGCAACAGGTCACATACAGCAGGGTCAAACATGTTTTCTTTTCAGGGTTGTTTATCTCGATACAAACCCTCAAAAGGTTTTTCAAGTCGCTCTTTGCGAATACGAGTTTATAGTCTGGCGATTCTCGTGCTGTTAGAGGCATGTTTTCTCAAAGGTCTTTCCTAATCCTTAATTTAAAGTGCGGGTGCACTATCCATTTTCTCCGCCTGCAACCCTTCGCGCCCCGCAACGCAATATTTTGCCTAATTATTTTTTCTTTGATTTTTCTATGATTTTCTATGAATTTTGGTCCGTCAGTGGCAATGTTCCTTAAACTACGCGAATATGCCGCCAGACAAAATACTGTTATTGTAATGGTAAAAAACGGGCTATTAGAAAACATACTCGGTAACATTCAATTACAGTGGGACCTTTGATGCGGCGACGGCCTTTTCCTACTTGAACCACGGCGGGTTTCCTTTTGTGAAGCCGCAGCACATATGTTAACTGCATTCGGGCTGTGCTTGGAGAGCCCAAATGGGTTTTGTGGGGATTTCGCCTAGGCAAAGTGGGCGCCTTGCCTGCACCCGTCGAATTTCCCTTTCTGCTGATATGGAGGATTGGGTGTTTTATTCTGCTGGTGGACGTTCGGCATTAAATGCTATCCTTGTGGGATCAATCCGTCTTGCAGTCTTACCCTGGTTTACAAAGCTTTCGGCTTCTTCGGGGAGGGAGTCTGGTGTTGTTTCTGGGGGCAAGAGATCCTAGACCCTAATGACTCACAAACAAGAGGCACATTTATGGATCTTTTCATCAAAACACGGGCACCTCGACGGAAGGTTTGGAGAACGACCTTCAATGGGTCGCCCTAGAAATATTTTCGTGAGATCGCTGCCGTCCCAGGTTTAGCTTGTCCCGAAAGCACTCATAACCGTAAGAATTGGCAGACATAATATTTCACTGAAGGTTATCCTCTTGGTGCGGAATCCACCATTCCATCCCTTATGCCACTTACCACTGACCAGTTGTTCACTGGAATCGGCAAATGTGCGCGAGCGAGATACTCACTCATTACGCAGCTTGCGTTATGGCGGGCGGTTCCATCTCATGGGTCTTGGCAGACCATGACGGTAGGACTTATCGTTCGGCCTGAGTCTTCTTTGCTATCGTTTGGGTTGGTCCGTTGTTCTCGTATGCTTCGACGACGTGCTCTGCTTGTTCTCGGGTCTTATTGATTGGCACGACATAGTATGGGGATCATGCAGTGTCTGTGTGGTAATTGTAGGTATTAAACATCGGCACATACGTTTGTCCGCGACAACTCTTCTTGTGTCTGTTATCGGCTCAGTGGATTTCCGCATCGTAGGAGGTAAAACGTTGGGGACTCACGAGTGCGGGTGAGCGGTGCTCTTCGTCCTGCGATGTCTTACTCTCTATTCTTGGGTAGCGGCCCTGGATGTGTGCATCGACTTGACAGGGTTCTTTCCCCTAAACTGCAATCTCTGGGTTGTCAAACTTTGTTCCTTGGGCCGGGGTTGTGCAAGCGGCGGCTCAGCGGCAGCGGGACAAGTATGCACGCGGGCCGGGATATTGGTACGGTTTTCTTCCTTTTTCCTTCTCTTCTTTTGGGGGAGTTGGATAAGGGAGCGGTTGCGCTTCTGAAGCGGATCCAGGCTTACTCGAGGGCTCAGGACATCGGCTCACGTGCTGCTGCTCACATCTTTGGCAGGATAGGTTTTGCGATTGCTAGAGGAGTGGGGGCCCAGATTGTATCTCGGCTCCCCTCCAACTTCTTGTAATTTGTTTGTCGTTTGTTGCTTGTAAAGCTTTACACGTTTTATAATAATAATAATAATAATAATAATAATAATAATAAAATTTTGCATAGACAGTAAATTAACTTAAAACAACACCTTTTTCCCTTTAAAAAAAAAAGAAATCGTCAGAAACAATCTTTTATGCTCCATAAATTAACTTTTGAAATAATACTTCAACCTTTGTTTTTTTAAAAAAAATTAAAAATAAAAATAAACATATGGTTTTGTTTCCAACGCTTTAATCATAATATACAACGAAAAAAGCATCTGAGTTCGGAAATAACACTTAATGTTTCATTTCAAAAAAAATAATAACAATAAAAGGATGTTTTCGACAAACTTCTCTTTCTAAAATAGGAAAAGACATTTAAAAACGAAAACAAGCAAATTAAGCGAAAAAATTTTAATATAAAAAAAAAGAATGAGATTGACTCAATACTGTAATTCTTTGGTGCATTAAATTAGAAGAATATGGTTGGTATAGGAGCGTGCTGTAAATAAATTACCTGTACTTAATAAATTCATGATTGGCTGAATAATTATGAGGAATAATAATTATGAGAAAATCTCGAATTTCATAAATTCATTAATTCCACCACTTAATCACGATTGGCTCAACACTGACGAGAGGACACTGTGGATCCCAATGTTGCAGACTGGCGACTGCCTAAGACACGTGCGTCGCACATTCACGACTGCTCCCAATATAACTCATGTTTTTATCCCTGCATATTTCCCACATTTATTACACCACACACATATTAAGCGAGATAATTAATTTCAATTCATTTCGTTCTGTTGAGGGGTGGAAAATCATTTTACTCCTACTCGAAGAATTACACTTTTACAAAGGAAATCTTTGTTGAAGTGCTAGAGCTAAGCAAACGTAACACATCCCTCATACCCGGAAATTTTGAGTGGTTTGATGACCGTTTCGACTCGTTGACTCATTCCGTTCATGTCGGTACTAGTGGCTAAAGTTGGTCGTAAATATTAATATAATTTTCCCCTACATCAAAACATAACTTGAGATCGAATTTCATCCACAGCACATCACTTGTTCACTTCTTGTGACTATTTCGATTTCTACCCAGAGAGAGGCAACTTAGGTAGGAACACAAAACTAAGGCATCAAAAGTTCAAACAGCATTCAGATTTCATACGGAATATTGAGCTACTCGAAAAGAGGAAGCAATGGCTGCTACTAGACAACAAAAACAGAACTTCTGATGAGTAGTTGATTCATACATACATGTAGGATTGTGAGTAAGGAAAGKAAGTTTTCCTGTTTTGTGTTGCGAATTAGCGTGCCTCAAAGATGGACTGATACAGTCTATTCCGACATAGTTGTGAGAAGAAGGTGCAAGAACAGCTACATAATGTTAGTCACTTCCTTTAATCCTTTGCTTACCAGACGGGAAAAAAAAACAACAAACAGGCAGAGCACTTGCATCAGGAAAGAAAAAAGCGTAAAAAATAAAAGGAAAACGACTATGTTACCAGAAAATTTGAAGAGGGAAGCAAAAAGTAACTTTTAGATTCCTTATGTCAGAGCAAATGCCAGTTTAGAGCAATGAACAGAACCTCATGTTCGAGGAATGCACCAACCCCGTTGTTATCGCGAACAACGATGTGCATATAAGACTCAATAGGAGCAACAACGCACATATTACCTGAAACAAGCAGAAAACTGAGGACATTCCTAAGCAAGCATAGACATAAATACGGAGCAAACAACGCACATATGTAGCCTGGAAAAAACAAGTCAGAAATCCTGAGGAAATCCATGAAGCAACGCAACTGACACTTCAAAGAGGTAATTACAGATGCAGCAAATCTAGAACAATGACAAAGACTTCAGAAACGAAGACATACTAGTAGGGTGCAGTTCTAAACTAGAAGCAGACTATTCTAATACTGCTGGCTCAGACAGCCACATTGAATGGATTGCATCACCCCTTTTCCACTGTCATCATAGCTGCGTCCAGCGCGTCTAACTCAGAGTATAAAGGTAATGCCCTTGAATCACACCCCAAGATGAGTCACAACATGAAATAACAAAGTATAGAGTCAGTTTTTCCCGACAGGAGGTGCAACGAAATCAAGCTTGACTTTTGATTTTCGCTGCAACGTAACTCTCTTGATAGCTAGAAGCTGATTGCTCTTTGTATCACCGACTACCAGCCACCACCCTTCCTCCTTGGCCTTGGGATACCTAAGAGCATCAACAGGGCCCACTTCTGACCTCCCTTCAAGATCCCGTTCCAGGGTGACCACCATTGTGACATCTTCCCCAGCACCAATGTTGTCACTTTCAACCACCTCATAGCTCATATCAATATTCGGGAAACGGTTACAAAAACGCGCTATGTCAAGTAACTGTGAATCAGACATTTGCAGGAGATCTCGCCTCTCGTCATCCTCCATTTCCACCAGGTCAAAGACAGTCTCAATGGCCTTCCCTGGATTTTCTTGGCATCTCTTAGCTAAATCTTTTGTGAAATGTGGCAGCTGCAACAGCATTGAATCTCTCTCCCACATACCCTGCGTGACCATCTGGCTTACCTCCATAGCCAGAAGGGCAAGATTTAGCCAACCACTGCTGGAAATAACATCAACCATAGCCTGGAGCAGTCTGCTAGATGAAAGCAGCACTTCACGCTGATCAGCAGCCAAGTTACCACCAACTGGATGCCTTGAAAAGTGGGCTTGCAACAGTGCATTTGCTTTTACATGTGGATCTGTGTACTTGGGATTCTCAACAGAGAATCTTTGGTGATGAATCAACTTACGAATCAAGTCGTCCTCCCCAGGCCGTACTGGCAATTGCGAATACTCTGAAGCTGAAGCAAGAATCTCTAAAAGACCCTTCAACTTTGTTTTAGAAGTCAAGGAAGAACTGAAGCGTTCGATTGTAGTGTAACTGATGTAATAATACGATGCAATCATACCAAGGTTCAACGGAGAGAGATCCATGTCATCTTCAATAGCCACACACTTACTTGCTTCAAGGTCACTCAGTGTATTCTCCACAAGCTCTGAGAGGTAATCTGACAAATGCCTATGGCTCACACCTTGAAGATTGTAATAATTGGGATTCTGAGCAAGCCTCCTGTACATAAATGTCCAGGTGAGATAATCCACAGCATCTTGTTTATTCTCAATCACCCCGACTACAATTTCTGCYTTTAGATTGTCATGTAAATAGTGGTGCAAGTGGCTTTCTACAGGAAACGCTTCATACAAGAACTTCTTGTAGTATTCCTTTCTCGGGGCATGACAGAGAATAACACACTTTCCAGACTTATCTACCAAAGGCCTACTAGCATGACCCATCATCTGCAACAAATCAGTGACTGGATAGTCAGTATGGGCATTTTCTTTTCCATCATAGTACTGAGTTCCCATGACAACCACCAAGTGCGCCAACAAAGGCATTCCCCAGCACATTGAGCTTGTCATAACACAAACTTGTATCCATCCAGCTTCAAATAATTGCGAAACAATCTCTTTATCAGTGCTTACTAATCCTTCGTGCAAAAACCCCACACCATAGCTAAGAGTGGTCTTCAGAGTTGCATCCTTGATCTTATCAGTAAAAGGCTGCAACTCCTCCCATGAATGCAGCAAAAATATTGGATTTTCACCACTATCTGCACTAGCATAGGTAACAAGATCAACTGCAGTGAGAGAGGCGTGCTTCCTTGTGGGAACATACACTACAGCAGGTTTCCCATTCTTAGCATGTAGGGATATAGCTGTGTACGTCGGCTTTGTCATAGCCTGCATTCTTGCCTCAAAGTTAGCAATGTCTACTCCCTGAATGTGGATCTCTAGCGGAACAGGACGAACCCCTGGTGGAAAATTGAAAAGACCATGGGAAGTAGCACCTATCCATTCACCYAGATCTTTTGCGTTTGCAAGAGAGGTAGACAACGCTACAATGCGGATTTTGTTCTCAACTTGACTAGCTATATATCTCATCCTTGAGACAATGACCTCCAACACAGGGCCACCTTGTCCACCAATCAGATGGAGTTCATCAATGATGAAAAGGCTGACTTGCTGAACATTCTTTCTTTGTTTCCAACGTCGGGATAAAGCATCCCATTTCTCAGGTGTACTTATAATAATTTGTCCTTTCTCAAGTAGCTTCAAGTCAGTTGCTGTCTCCCCTGTAAGTTCCACCACTCGCAAACCGAGTCCTCTGGCAAACTTTCTCTCCCAATCACGATAACGTTCCTTAGCAAGAGCTTCAATGGGTGCTATATAGACCACACGCATTGTGCTATCAGGAACTTTTTGATGATTTCGCAATATGGCAAACTCAGCACATATGGTCTTCCCACTACCAGTGGGTGCTGCAACCAATACATTGTCATCTGTGTTGTACAAAACAGTGAAAACCTGTGTCTGAACAGGATTGAAGTGCCTGAATTCCTGATAAAGGGCTTCATATGATGGATTTCTCAATGCAGTCACAGGCAAAGGTTGCAAATCCAATAGCTCTGTCGGCGGAGGATACTTCTCAGGCAAGATAAGGTGCCTAAATGAAACAGGCAAAACAGTCTGGGATCCCAACCATTTATCAGAAACAACAACAATAAAATATTGTGGGGGCAGAGGCTCTGAAATTGGCACAGTGAAATTAAGGGTATGGTCCTCATCAATATACTGCTTTTTCAGCATGAAGTATTCATGATGAAGAATATATTCACCATCATTATCCTCGACAATAACCCAGAAAGGCTCCACATATCCATGTATTTTGTCATCCCATTGAAAGTCAGGTGTAATCGTAAGTTCCACCCCCAAGACAGAGCGAGTAATGGGCTGCACATGTGCTGCAAGGATAAGCTTTGGAAACTGGTGAATAAACTTATGTAGAGTTCTTCCCATCTTCTGTTGTCTTATAAGCTCGCCCAATTCTTGAGAGGAAAGGTCATAGTACCTGTCCCACGCCAGTTCTTTCTTCTCTAATTTCATCAAGGTGTCGTTAGGGATGCCGGTGAACTGACGAAGTGGTGTCTGGACATTCCACATCCTCTTCTGAACCATTTTACACAAATTCAATGCCTTCTCMGCCAATTGAGCCCAACCTCTTTTCAAGACAATTTCAAAAAGTGCTCTTACAAGACGTGCTGCACTCTGCAATATTACAAAAGCCAAAGTCAGTGAATTCAAAGCGAGTGAAAAGAACATTTATAACAGATAAAGTTCCCTTTTAGAAGAGTAGCATACCTGTGTTATATATACCATGTCAGACGTAAGAGACAAGCCTTCAAGCTTCAATTGAGAAATGTACGCTTGAAGTAAAACATTAATCTTAGCACTAGACTCTTCTAGGCTTTCTTTGATTGGAATTGGAACACGATCCAAAAGCTTGGCTAATTCCACCTTCTCATCTTGCCTGACAGTAACGTATTTAAATTCCTCACTGAGAGAGAATAGCCGACATAGTTCAATGTCCCCCATGGTTGGCTTCAAGTGTTCATTGTAAGTTGATATGGTTCCATGTGTAATGTAATAGTAACTAGCAATCCTACCCAAGTCAGTGACCTGAAAGTACCCACTCTTCCGATCATATTTTATCAAGTTATTTTTGTCCAAAATAGTTGCTGCRGAATGAATCTGAAAAGAATAAGAAACGAATAAGAAAAGAAACAAGACATCACTAGCTCAACAGATAAAAAGACCAAGTATTTTCTAATAATGACATCAAATCATGAATGATTAACACCTAGAGGCACACAACAAGCTATGACAGCTCCAAGACAGTTTTTCAAAACAAATGTTAACCAAAGGGTTATTCTGAATTATCTGGTTAADTTATCTGCTAATCTCCAATTCCTGTGCTATTCTGAATAACTTTGCATATGTTCARCTTGAGTATGATCCAAATTCATCATTCATGAWCTGATATTCTAATAGGCTCAAGCAAATAACTTAAGGAACTCCCCCAACGTGGTTTACACCTCATAAAAAACAAGAACTATTTGTTAAGACAGAGACTACATTTCATACTTTTCATTTAACAAGGAAAAGAAGCTTCAAACATTATGGTATACATAGAACTGACTAGGAAGCTTTGAATATGTCTAACAAGTTCAATAGTATGAATGGGAGTTATATGGAAAAACATTTGAAGGCGTGCTCTATTACTTTGCTGGAAGAATATTATTGTTTTAATTTCACAGAATATACTCATTTTCTGTCACCATTCTCAAGAAGGCTGATTACAATCCCTCTAATACTATAGCCTTAATAGTTAAATTGTTTGTCATATTCCWAGGATTACAGAAATATTTCGAGATTTAATGCTTCTAAGTTCATTGTGGGTTGCAAAAACATTCACAAATTAGACCAATAAATGTTGGTAAGGCATCTCATCACACAAAAATTAACAGCACTTGATACATATAGACCTATATTTTGGGGRGGCATGAGGGTATATAATTCTTTTATAAAAGCTGCTTGGAGAAGAAGTAGAGTTAGTGAAGAGAGAGAAGAAAAATGGAGCTTGAGGCTGCAAATACTGAATAGAGAGCAACGGAAGAGAAAAGATTGTACAAAATTAATGTTTCAGGGTACTTGAAAGCTTGAATACACCTAACTTTCAGTACTATATCAAGATTATAGATCGTATCATAAAGCCCGGCCATTTAGTTCCCTGACCATTCAGTCTTTAGTGTATGTTTTGCATATGGTAAACTAGACAACTTTGTCCAAAATTTACCTAACCTATTTATATGTTACACACTCGAACAAGCTCTTCATATGAATTGTTACTTCCAGTATCTTACTATCTTCCAAGTTTTTCAAAGATGGAGTTATCTTCTTTGAGTACAAATGAACGTATGTAGTTGTAAACTTCTCATAGACAAATCAACCATCTTTATCAGTGGCCTTAACTAAAAAACTAAAACAAAAGTGAAGCTAATCAAATTGTACATATTAAATAGATAAATCAAGAAAAACGGATATCATAGKAAGAAAGAATGGCAACATGAAAAAAAGAATGCACTGAAGTAATAGAACAAAAACTTACCAGGTCTGCTCTCCTTTCTTCAAGCGTAAGATCCTTGTCAAGCACATCAGGTGCTAAGCCATACAAAGTAGGATTACGTAACATCCGAATGTATAAGTATGTGTAACCAATCCAATTGAGGGCTTCTCTAGCATTTTGCACAGTACCCAGAACAATTTCTGCATTCAACTGATCAGCCAACCTTGAGATAAACTGGCTTTCAATAGGAAGTTGCTGGTTCATCAAAGAAAGATAAAATTGRAGTTCAGTATGGCCAGTAATGATTATCCCCTCTCCCACAGTATCATACTGTGGCCTACCAGCACGCCCAAGCATCTGCATGACATCCAGAGGACTCAATTCTGTCCAAGCTCCTTTTTCGGGATTATAAATCTGGGTTCCCTTGATAATCACAGTATGTGCAGGTAGATTGACACCCCAAGCAAGGGTCGCAGTAGAAACTAGGACTTGTACATGACCATCGCCAAATAGTTCCTCTACAAGCTGACGGTCAGCCCTTGCCATCCCAGCATGATGAATTGCAAAACCGTACGGCAAAAGATCTTTAAGGTCATTACTCTTGACCAGATCAGTATGATCATGAAGAATCTCGCGACTCACACTGTCCTCTTTCAAAAATCTACCGAGAGTATCATTAGCCAACGCTGTATCCCTTATTGCACGGGCAGTCTTTGCTGTCTCCTTTCTAGAGTGGACGAATATAAGAACCTGATGCTTTCCAGCCACAGCTAACACCTTCTCATAACAAATATCATTCATCAACTGGAACCTCTGCAGTGGCTTCTTCACAGTGATTCCGATATACTGTTGTTCAAGTGGGCAAGGTCTATAGCTGTTGTCAAAGTAAAATAGCCCCTTTTCCACATCAACCCTAAGGAACAATGCTACATCTTCATAGTTAGGAAGGGTGGCAGATAACCCAACCAATCGGATATTCTCTTTCGAGGTTTCAATTTGCCTAACAGTCCTTGCAACTATACTTTCCAGCACAGGACCTCTATTGTCATGGAGCAGATGTATCTCATCAATGATAAGAAGTTTCACAAGCTGAGTGTATGTTCGATCACCTGACTTCCTTGTTATGATATCCCATTTCTCAGGAGTTGTAACAATAATCTGAGTTTCATCTATCTGTTGCCGGGTCAAAGTCTGATCTCCACTCAATTCCTTCACATTCACACCATAATCCTTCAACCGGTTCGACAGATTACCAACCACCTCAGCKACAAGAGCTTTCATTGGAGCAACATATACAATCTTGTAGCCGTCATTGTCAAATGATCCATCTGGTGCCCTATTTAAAGCAATCTGCTGCAGTATGGTGAGGACAGCAACATTAGTCTTCCCTGCACCAGTAGGAGCACAGAGAAGAATGTTTTCAGCTGAAAATAGAGCAGTTTGATAAACTTTACTCTGCACCCTATTCAGCTGTGTCATTCCCGAGAAGGCTGGTTGTGCCCAATCTGGCATTGCAGATATCTTCACAAATTCTTCGCCCTTTTCAAGAGGTCTGGGTTTCAATGCAGGTATATGAACTTCCTCGTATCCTTTAGACTGAGTACGGAAAGATCCATCTGGCAGKGTAGTCTTCTTATTTGCCATGAAACGACCACCCTGTTGAAAAGCAAGGTTATCTAGATCAAGCATCTGTCGCTGCCCATTCAACCAACCACCATCAGCATCTCGATCAGTCAATCCTCTTCGYCCACGATCCCCATCYACAGCATTATCGTCCTTTAAGCGACGAGCCTCCTCTCTTATACTCTTCTCCAAATTTTTCTGCCTCTCCTTGGCAGTAGCTCTGGTGGCATGCAGCTGCTCCAGGATGGCAGCCAAATCTGCACCAGATTCCATCATTTCTTCTTCAATCCTTTTCCGCTCTTCCTGATCTTCAGCTCTTGCCAAACGGGTACACCACACAATTTTCCGTCTATTTCGCACAAGAAACCTCACAAGATTGAACCTGTCATAATCAAGACGAGTCAAAAGWGTATTTTCAATCTCCCTATCTTCCCCTTCAGCGAGTACTTTAAGAGCCTCTTCYGCAAGATTCTGGCATTGTTGGGGATCAATCTGCTGATCGTATGCTTGAGAAATCTTCCTCTGCAACCAATACGCGTCAATGTCCTGAACATTCAGATTCATAGCCTCATCTGAATCTGGCATATCTTCATCACCAATGCCACCCATTTGCATACCCCCAGCGGAACCCCCTTCAGCAATATCCTCATCCTCCTCATCATCATCCTGCACTGAACCGAAGTCACTCTCATCGTCGTCGTCGTCATTTTCCTCAAACTCCACCGCAACTCCCACTTCATTATCAAGGGCATCCCCATTTGCTGARGGGGTAGCCTCGCCACCTTCTTGATAGTCAGTAATCATCTTCCCAGAATTAACGAGGCTATCAAACACAGCAGCAGAGATTGGATTCAGCATCTTCTCAATCTCCCTCTTCTTATCTGGGTTCTTAATAGTATCATTCTTCAAAACAGCCAAAATCTCATCGGCTGCACCACTGACCACAGTAAGAGGCTGCCCTCCGAGCTGCTGTTGGATAATACTGAGCATAGTCTCATATGCAGCTCGGGTTTCTTTAGTTTTRGGCTGGTATACACCTTCTTCAGTGACATTTAGAACACTTTCCTCCTGTACACGACGTCTTTTCCCCTGTCGAGCCGGCACCTGCTCTGCGGCTGCRAAGTCTCTTTCCTTCTTCTTCCTCGAAGATTTCTCCAGCTTATCTTCAAGCTCCTGGGGTCGGCCCCGGGCAGCCCGATCACCGAAAGATTTAGGGTCAATTTTACCATACAAAGACTCCGGCTCACCGGTGGGCTCATGAGTATCCCTCGGGCGCGAATCTGTCGTAAGCACTAGACTCGAATTCGCCCTGTACTCATATTGCTTAAAACGTGCGTGCGCCTCCGCACCACCTCCCAGATTCGACATCTCTCTAAAAATAACGAGAACAAGAAAAATCAAAATCAGTCTAATTCTTAGGGTTTCTACAAACCTAGGGTTAGGGTTTATCCAAAATCTATTACTATATTTAATAACAGGGTTCTTGCATACAATGGTTACTTGATTTGAATGTGTGTTATTCTTTGTTTGTTGTAGTTCAATTATTGTATTTCATTGTTGGTCTCAAATTCAGCCCTAATATCATAAATATTCTGCCCCAAAATCACCCAAAACCAAACCAACAATAGAGAAATTGAAACAAAACTCCTAATAAAATCAAAAAAAACTCCAGCAAAATAATCCAAACTGGAAAATTGGAACAAAATTATAAAAGGGGGAAGAAGGAGAGAGAAGAAGAATACCTTAAAAAACGAAACCCTAAGAATGAATTAGATCGAGCACCCATACAGCTGCGGCAATGTGCATACAATACAGCAGCAGCGCACGCCGATCAGAAGCGGAGAGGAGAGAGAAAGGGTTTGGATTGTGAATTGTAATTGTGAATTGTGAATTTTTTTGGTTTAAATTGAGTACTGAAAATAAACCGACTAAACCTAATGTAAAGGCGGCAAATATTTGTCGAATTATCTGATTTTTTTTTTCTTGTTTTAATCCAGAAAATCAGAAATGAAGAGCTCGTCGCAATTTATATACAACTAGGGATTAATTGGGGAGCACGAAAGTTAAGGCGGGCAATATCTCTTTTAATTACCATTTCACCTACACTTGTGGCTTTTCCTTGGGCTTTAATTTTAAGAATATATCGGATTAATTCATCCGAGTCCATTACAGTTCAACCGACCATTGACCTGATGTTATCTTTATGTCATTCAGTTGATTTCTAATGTTATATAGTTTAGTTCATCCATTGCAGTTTTGTCAAGTGTGATTTCAAACCAACTTCAATTCAGTCCAAAAGAATGGACTTTCATCTCAGTATCTCACGCAATAATATAACAATTATAAAGTCATAAATAATAAGTGTCTACAGCAATTTTTAATAAAACAAAATAATTATCTTTGAATCACAATTCCATAATATAGGCAAATGAAGAAAATATGACACAAATCATCTTGAAGAATCATGGAATCGCAAAAAAAAAATCCTAAAATGCGGCAAATTTGTGCAAGAATGCAGAACGACTTATGCACCTAGCAGGGCCACATGTGCACATTTGGTCCTACGTAGGTGCAACAATCCTGTGCCTTACGCAATCCTATCATCGCGGAGTAAGGGTCACCTACGTAGGATAGGTACATAGGTTGAAATACGTGCATGTAGCCTTGAGCTTTCGGGTATAATCCCCAGATCCTAAATTTGTCTCTTTTTAACGATATTGAGAGCTCGGTTTCATATAGGTTTGCCCTCTTTTTTTTGTGTCGGGGTTGGTGGGCTGGGTTGGTGTGTTGGATGGTGTGTGGTGGTTTGGGTTGGATGGTGGACGGTGCATGGTGGTTTTGGTGTGGGTTGGGTGGTGTGTGGTGGTCAAAGTGGTGGAGGGTGGGTGAGGTCGTGAGGAGGTGGTTAATGGGTGTTTTTGTTTAAAATCAATTGAAAAAGGCAAGTTAGGCTTCTCGATCTCACTTCAATATGTGGGCGGTGTTTGACAATTTCCAAAGTTTTATGTATGAATCATTCAAAAGTCAAAGTATATATGTCTTTACTTAATTATAATCTAACTTTTGTTGAATTTTCCCCCAAATCCATACAATATAAAAAGTTTGTAACATGCTACTGTTGTGAGAAACAGTATGAATAGTGCATATGACTCCACCAAAGCCCAGCCCCACAACCCACCCGAATCTACCCCTAAGCCCACCCARCTGCTACCCCCAAAGCCCACACACAGAAGCTCGTTTCTATGATAACCTTAATAATCTTTAATTTCCTCAAGCTCTTCCATCCCTTTCTTACACTTCCTTTCTTCTCTCAGTCACTATTTCTCAACTTCCATGGTTTTGAGTCTTTCAACCTGCGACCCATCCCTCTTCTCCCTCTTTCAGTTTCGCTCTTTTAATCCTATCTCCCTCTTTCAGTTTCGCTCTTTTAATCCTATCTCCCTCTTTCAGTTTTGCTCTTTTATTCCTCGCATTTCTTTGTTCTAGCGTCAAAGAATATGAAGTTTTTGGTTGATTAGTTTTTTATGGCAGAAAGAAGCGAAGATTTTTTTAAGTTTCGATAATGTCGGATTCATAACTTGAAAGATGGCATTCGAAATTCTATTTGTTRTGATTTTTCTGGGATGATTTGGAGTTCGTCTTCTGATAAGGTTTGTATCTTCATTTATTCATTCGTTGATCTTTGCTTGCTACTATATTCATTTTG
>SNQN01011988.1:1680-17325 GCA_008642245.1 Bassia scoparia | reverse complement strand
ATAAGGTAAAAATTGTCCTTCGTTTCTCGAAGGTTTTCAAAGGTTTTCAAACAAGTTAAAGCCACTGGCAGATGTCTCATGCTTTTGATTTGGATGTTTCATGTTCCTATGGTGTTATGGGTGGCAGGTGGTATGGGGCACATTTTTTGTGAATTCCGCCAGTATTGTTCCATTTGATTTTTCTCCTGATTTTTCATGAGTTTTCTATGATATTTTTTGCAATGTTAGTACGCAGCAATTTTCGCAGCAGGCATGCTACATGAATCTGGAACTGAGTGAATTTTGCGTTCTTAGATACAACGATGGTCCTTGGCTCGAATCATCGAAGCGTGGAAAGCGTGTATCGCACGCACGTTTCTCGTGCGTCAGAAGTATTGGCTTGTTGGGACTTAGTCAAGGGCTAGTCTAGGTGACGCGTGAGACTCGAGCGTGTAATCACGAATGAATCGATGGATTTACGGCGAAATGAGTTACTGTGAGGTTTACTTTTCTGGAGAAAACTGGATATGAAATTATCGATGCCTGTCTGTATAGTGACGTTTTTCGGTGACAGGAGAGTCAATATAGTTCTGACAGTTGGGACGCGTCGAGTATACGCTACATATTGTCTTCGTATTAGACCGCGTCTTCAATCAAAGGTGCCTATGGATTTTGAGGCGACTTTGTAAAGATGCTATGGAAGGTGGAGAATGCGTATATTAACGCTGAGGTTGAGCGCGTATATACGCTTCATGAAGCGTATAATAGGCTCATAGGCGCTGAGGCGTATACTCACGCCAGGGTTTTGTACTTCGTTTTTCCTGCTCGTTGCTCAGAAATGTCATTTGCATTGCTCAGCATCCAGGACAACGCTTAACAATTCACAGACGGGGGGACTTCCGATTTTGCTGTATGCACGACGCTACTGGGAATCAACTTGGGTTTTTCGGGCCGCGTATGGTATGAATTTCGATTGGACACAGGACGAACTGTTTTCACCTGGAATTTCGTAGACAGGCTGCATTCCGGTTTTATTTCCGCAGGAGGTTGTGGTGTTATGATTGATGGTCACGTTTCCTATTCTGGGTTTCGGGTGCAGACTGTGTAATGTCCAAATAAACCATTCAGTGCAACATGCACGTTGTTTTTCTAACTGTTCAAGGAGAATGTCTCATCTTATATGTTGTCGTAGGATTCACTTGGTACAAGGAAATAGGACGTTACACGGCGAATCTGAGATTACTCACCGGTGGGCGCCGGGGCAACGCACATAACCTAAACAATCACATATATACAGTGTAATCGTTTTGTTATAAATTCATTTTTGGTCGAATACTGTTTGGTATGTTCAATTAATTGAGCGTGTAATTAGGTGGGTTGCGCCCTGATATATTGGGAGTGGTTGTGGTTGGGTATGATTATAGTGTTTTGAGTCAGGGCATGTACAAAAAATGGTAGACACTTCAAACTTTTCAATCGCCTATTCAGTGTAAATGATGTATTGTCTACGGTTCTGGGGGCTTCTTTGCATAAATGTTTTTCAATGCTGTTGTTTGCATGGTTTTTTTTGTGGTTTTTTCAACTTGGCTTATTCTCATCAAGATTGATATTGTCAATACTATCATTACTAAAGAGAGTTTGTTTGTGTCTCAATGCTGACGGTCCATCTCAATCGGAAAGGCGATTCCTATAGTGTAGTTTCTTCTGTTATGTCTAGGAGTTTGGAAGGATTGTGGGCCAATCGTCTCTGATTCGTTTGCAAAAGTCGCACGCAAAGGTTGAGGGTACGGGCCCGTACACATACTCATTATCTGGTATTTCTGTGATTACTTCGTTGGCCTGATTTATATGCGCTTCCATACTTTCCGCATTTTAGGTGCTCAGCTTCAACACGTGAGTTATCTCCGTTTCGGTTTCATGCGTTCTTTCCAGCTTGGTCTTTTGTTATTGTTGTTATCTTACGTGGGCTTTAGAAAATTAGTGTCCCAGACATGTATAGATCTCTTGGCTGAGTATTGATTTTTTGAAGGTTAATTTACAAGGATCCCGTTTGCACTTCTTCGGAGTGGGTGGAAAAGAGATCTGTGCAAAAAAACTCTGCCATGGTTAGTAACAAGTGAGAGATATTTTAAATTCTAGTTTATGGTACTTTTCAATCTAAAGTAGATATAATCGAGGAGGACAGGTGCTTGTTCATCTAAGAAGCGGGAGCTGTTTTGCTTGACATTAGTTAATACATTGACTAACAATCAAGTGTATTTAAACGACCCGTTACTACATATGTGATGAGCAGTCGCTTTGGTATTATTGGTACATTGAGAGAGAAGTTTAAGGGCCCCCACGTAACGGATTAGAATTATTCTCATAGTTTCTCGTACTCTTCGAAGTGCTTGTGATCTTCAGGTTAGTTTCAATTTTTCAAATATATTAGGGGTTATATTCCAGTGGATATGATATGCAAGACAATGTGCGGTTCTTGGTATGGGTTGATTTTAATTACCTTTGTTGTAAGATAGCGTCATTGTCGTGCGCATGAGCGCAGCCCCCCCGCTCGTGTTTGAGATGTTGGGAGAGAGGCTTTGTGAATCCAGGGCGTGATTAGTGACGTGATGTACGAGATAGGTGCGGGTTGTGTGAATCTGTGGCATGTAACGGTGGGTACTTGGAAGCTGGTGTTGTGTTCTCCTGAAGCGGCAGAGTTAGTTAATTGAAGTGGAGGGAATATCGTTGAGCGTTACCTGTAGTCAGACGGTGGTGTATGGACTCACGCAGGGTCTGATGGGACTGGTTACCAGTATGGTGATTGGACGTGGGGAGAGTGATAAGACCTACTTCAGTGATTTTCGTGCGTAATGTCGATGGGAACTTGTGTTCGATAGGCTATGGGGAGTGGCTTTGTTGGTGTCTCTTTTTTTCGCCCATTCCGCGTCATTTTTTTGGATTCTTTGATACGTCTGAATAACGGTCTAGTATTATTGGAAGAATTAGGTGGAGTTTGTAGCGGTTTGGATTGCGACAGTCTTCTCTGGCAATTTTACGAAATAATTCGGTATTGTCTAATGTATTCCTCGAGCACATTGGAGTATTTTGGAGTAATTCTTGCGTTTTTCTTTGCTACTTCCTCAAATATAGATAAAGAATGCAATTAGTATGGGATTAGAGAAGTGTGAGGAACTGCTGAGAAGAAGCAGGTAGTTAGAGTGTTTGTTTTGAATATTATTGAGATATGGAGAAACTACCGAACAAAATAGAATTTGGCCTGTTGTTTTGCCTTTGACTTTGGGGTGACTTGACCTTACTAATATACGTAGCTTATCATTTGCCGAAGTACGATTATCCTTTGGGTGCTTTCTTATTTCTTTTCTTTTCAGACTTGATATTAATTGGCAGAACTGTGTATGGTTTTACGAGTCTGACTCTAATCTCATTCGGGGATAGTGGGGTCGGGGGTCTCTAAGCAGTTATTTGTGCTGAATCGGAGTGTCATGGGGATAGGTAGCACGATTTGGGATATGAGGACAGACTTAAGTTGCTCGTAGTTCCATATTCATATCAGTGATCGCAAAGTCGTTTTGCTTGTGATATTCCTGCTTCTGGGGATCAGCAGATAGGAGCGTACGGTCTTAGGTCAAGACCAGCGCTTGAATCTTGAGTCTCCATATTGTTTTTCTTCCGGCTCGTATCGGCTCGAGAGTCCCTAAGGGGGATTTTACCTTGGTTTATGTGGTTAATGATCACAGGCTATAGGTAAGTCATAATCGCGCGCATCGCCGCGTATTGCACGTGTTACTAGATGCTGTATTATAAGGGGTATGGTCGGCGATAGATACCATGTTTGTGGTGGTGATAACTTGGACCCAGTCTACTCTTAGGCATGGTACAATTTGGCAGCCTGTAGAATGTGATTCCAGTATTTTGCGTACCCTATGTATGCGTTCACTTAGATTGACTTGGATGCTTAATTAATGGGATTGTTTGGTTTTGTCCAATTTATGGTTTGGATTTGTTTAATTTGTTGGGTTGTAGGTCGACCTTCTTCAATCTCAGCGTCCAGATGGGTAACGGAACTTACTTGCGCAGGTCACTTAATCTATTGGTTCAAGAACATGAGGGCATTGACGATCGCATTTCAGAAGTGCCGTGTGGTCATAGATAATATCAATGGTGTCGAAACTTGTCGCTTTGAACTAGGTGGTAGGGTCTATGTGTTTCGATTCAGAGATCCATAGAGTCTTAAAGTCGTGATTACGCTCGAGTTTTGGACTTAAAAACTGAATTAGGGTTTGTAGAGACTTACATATCTTGAATTAGGTTCACTTCAAATTTGCGAACCAAGAAGCCGCGTATATTAAGTGTCTTCGTAATTAAAGGTTTCGTGTTCACTAGAATTAAGAACTGAACTAGGTTGATCATAGACTCATGCCCTCGGCAATTTTGATTCAAGTGGGGCCTAATGATCATTCTCTCAATAGTGGCTCGTTGAGGTCTAAGAGAGGTCTTTATTCTGAAGCGATATGGCTTAGCATCGTTAGGTTTGTCTGGAAGTTTGGGTATCTAGAGTGGCTAGACCTTAAATAAGACCTGTAGGGGTCTAGTCATTTTGCGGACAGCTTCTAATTTTTCGAGTTCAGTTTCTCTTAAGTCTCAGAACTCAAGACTAGAGTATGTGTTGGGCTGTTCTAAGAGTTGTCATAGTAGTCAGAGGCCCTAACTCAATGTTTCTTTGGTGCTGTTTTTCTGGGTTCGAACCAGTGTGGGATTGTGATTGTTCAGAGATATGCTATGTACTTGCAACGTTTGTCTGCTGGGGCGTCTCTGGAATAGTAGGAGTCGTTCAAGAGGAGGTGCAAACCCATCTATCTCTCAAAAAGGCCTTCTTTGACCCTCCTCCCTTGGGTTCTGGTTGGATCCTCGGGCCATCATCAGCAAAACGCTAATCCTTACTATCGGGGAACTTGCCTGTGCGTGGCCTCAAGCTGGAAGGCACTGTGCAAGACAAACGCCCATTTGTAGCGGAGCACAACAAAGACTCTGGGGCCTCCCACTTAGCGTGGGGGGATATCACTCGGGGGTCTTACTGCTGCCCGATAGGCTTTTCTCATTGTGATTGTTGATCTCATCAGAGGTCTAATGTGTCTAGCATGGTGTCTATTCAGATTCCTGTCATTGATCTATGGTGTACGTCTTTCCTATAGTCGATATGATATAGCATATACATTCAATCCTATTTAACTAGTGTGGTTTTCGGTCAGATATTTTATTTTACATTGACATTGTCCGATGATTGTTGAATGATTTATAGCTACTCGCCATGGGTTCATCACAGTTTGGGTTAGTTTAATCTAATACGTGTTGTATTTTTGATATTTTATTGGAGTTAAATATTCTGACTATTGCTGCAAGAGAGGCCTTCCTTTTGCGAAAGCTGCAAAAATGACTCTTTATTCGCTTTGTCAATCTGAAATAAAAACGATCATTTAGGATACATCTCTTGCAACTCTTATAGAGCCAGCAAACCCCAGCTATAATGGTTTAGGAGGCCTGATCTTGTGTTCCATCCCCACAGTCCGTTAGCATAAGCCGCTTTTGGACTAACGTGCGTAGGAAAAGCAGTAAAGGGAATACAATTACTTGTCCTCGCCGAGAAGCAAAGAAAAGAAAATATAACGACTGAGGCCTAGACAGCACATAAAGCAAAAAAGTAAAGGGAGATTCAGTGACGGGGGTATGGCAAAATAAACAATTATAGAATGTCCATGAATCCCACGTTACGCCCTTGACCCAAGATAAAGTCGAAAAGTCTACTAATAAGCACATGCGCACCATGGGTACGGTTATATACTATAGGGAATGTTGGTTTCACCCTCAAACTCGTCTCACGATCTTCAAAAAAAGCCTCTAAGGGATTGTTCAATCAATCAGCAGAACTATACGGTGGCTGATTGTAAGGAATCGTTAGTAGCGTTTTCGAGGTGAGTGCGGGAAGCGTTATATAAGCGATTGTCATTACTTTAAAGTCCATTTGAGGCATTTGAGTGTTTGGATTGCCTTCGAGGCCAATTAGATTGTCGTTTTGGTCATAGTTTCGAACTGGACTAGACTCATGCTGACTAATGATATGGCCAACTGGTATCTAGCCCATCTTTGACACTGATAGTCAGCACGCAATGGGTAATACTTCACTAGGCAGTTCATTCAATTGGTATACAGGTGGTATAATAACCTTGACTGGAGCGTGTTACTTTGCGCTCGTTTTGGTATTAGCTGCAAACAATTTGACAAATATCTTGTGTATTTTATTCTCGAACGCATAGCTTATTGCTTTTGGTCACGCTTCAAGGAATGATTTTGTACAGTTCAGATCCAAAGAAGTACGCACCTTGTTGCTTTGGGTCATTGTGACATCTGTTTTGGCGTGGACTCATCACATGAAATACATCGTACTACTTCAGTATGGTTGATCTAAGTGCCGTGAAACCCAGAGGGTGTTTACGTGTGTCTCATGAAAAGTTCCTGGGTATGTACTTGCTGTACTGTGTGGCTCGTCGCTATTCTATTCGGATCCTAATTCTCCATGTTGGGGCATTTTTTTACAAAGCGAATTGTTGTTATAGTCTTTTTGCTTATCATTTTTAGTAAATGGAAAAGAATATTTTGACCGCTGTATCTTTCCAGTCAAGTCAATGGTACATTTGTGCAGAGGTCGCGGCATATAAGTCAAGTGCTCTGTCAGGATATAATGTCACGATTTCTTCTTAGGGATTCACGTTGCTTTTTACAAAGACATACTCTTCGAGTGAACACTTGGTTATTTCGAGCTTCGGGGAACCATTAGGCCAGTTAGACAAACTAGTATCGTCTTTTAGTGTCTAGGGTTATATCTTGACTGATTTGGAAAGTCACTTTGCTTTAGATGAATGTTAGTATAGATCACTAATTGACAAGGTTTTTTTTGTGGGACAGCTGCTCAAATCATTTAGAACCAGACCGTAGACTGGACTCTTTCAAATTCAAAGGCTCATCCATTCATGTTTAGATCAGAACCTAGTACAAGACCTTTCAATATGTGTATGAACCAGACCTAGATGGACTTTTCAATTCAAAAGGCTCATATCTATAATTCTGGACATGTCTTATGAATAGATCTGGTACAGCTCTTTCAATGATGTTAGACATCAGACCAGAAGAGACGATTTCAATTTGTTTTTGATTGCTTAGTCATCAACATGCATCGAAGTCCCCACTTATACAAAGACTCTTCGGGTAAATGTCATTGTCTTGAAGCATGATCTTAAGACCCAAAAGAACCTGCGTCTTTTATTATTAAGTGAGACTCTCAGATAATGTCTAGAACCAGATACGAATAGTAATGCTTAAAATTCATAAGACTACTCTCTCAGATATTGTTAGAAAGACCGGTAGAACAGAAGCTCATTCAAAATCAAAAGCCCTCTCGACCAATGTCTTGAGCTCTACATATGACTATGAGGCGATTTCAAAGACTTCCTGATATATCATTGTTCTAGATATCTTTATGATCTAGACAGATCTTTTTATCTGACGTCTCTCAGAATCTGTTTTTTACGATTCAGGAGCGCTATGACAAGCAATTTCAATTCAATGACTCTTTCAAACTATGGGATGGAAAAAGAGACGGGTGACAAGGCCTTCAATTCAAAGACTCTTTAAAATCAGATGATCTTCGTTGCCTACTACAGTGAGTGCTTTATATTACAAGGTCCACCGCCGTTTCTGATTGTTTTTGGTCAGAAGCAAGTTGTACATAGTTAATTAGTGGGGTGCTATCAGGGCATTTAGGAATACATATGGGTGCGTGGACTATTTAAGATAGTGCTACATGACTATAGTGTCGTGACGCAGCCATATTGGTTGTGTAGTTTACCCTCTTTTGTTTCTTTTTCAAAGTGTTACCTTGCTTTATGGGCCTGAAATTAGACGCTATTGGCTCATTTTCAATGTCATTGCTTAATCTCTTGGCTTGTTCCATGTTCTAATGTGCGGTTGTCGGTTTCGGTGTTAAGTCTCTGGTAGACGTAGCCTTAGGCTGGTTGGTCTCGGGAGCTGTTGTCCCAGTAAGTGAGCAGTTGGAATAACCCGAGCTTGGATGAGTCCTTAATGCCGGTGAAACTTGTTGCTCAGACTCATCTCTTTTAGAAGCGTAAGTCATTAATGTCTTTAATTCATGGGTATACTTAAAGTAGTTCGTAAGGTATCATTGATTATCTTGGGTTGTCGACTATTGTTGTACCGTGCGTGAAAGAACTATGGTTGGATGGGAAGCTAACTTATGTCTATGTGATGTGATAGGAATTGGACGATGGAATGTTTATAAGAAGCTATTATCTGAGTTGTCTCATCGAAGAGGTCGCCGGGGGAAAGAATAAAAATGGTTGCGGGCATTTGTGTAATGTCGGAACGAGTAAGATTTTCAGTGTTGTGCTCTCTGTACGACTCAGTCTAAGTGGGGGGCTTCTGTAGACCCGTTGAAAATGTTTCTCCCAAATGAGTAATACGTGATGAAAATACGTGCGTTCGTTCGCTGAGTTTTGTTTAGACTCAGGATATGTAATTGTCTTTAGGATTAACTCTACAAAGTTGGAAATACGTGAGGTCGTAACTCGGAACTATTGAGCAAGGTAAATCCAAGGCAACATATTTGCCTTTCGGCTTTTCTCAAGGTTTTCAAAGGTTTTGAGCACAGTTCACTGGCAATTTCATGCTTTTTGATTTTCATCATGTGCGGTGCACATTTTTTGAATCCGCCAGTCATTTTAAATTATTATTCTGATTTTTCCTTGATTTTCTATGATTTTTTTGCAATGTTTAAATACGCAATCCGCAGAAAGAATAGCATAGTTAGAAAATACTCCGGAAATACGTGGCAACCTTCTAGAAAATTCTAGAACTCTTGTTGGGAGAGCAAGGGGTCTAGGTGCCGTCGAATAAGGGAAATCACGACGTATAAATCGGAGGGAAATCACAATTTGAGGTTTTTTGGAAAATATATACGAGATTATCGACGTATATATGCAGGATAGTGAAGACATTTGAAAATGTGTTTCCCCAAATGAGTAATTCCGTGATGAAACATACGCGTCCGCGTTTGTTCACTCAGAAATGATGCTTTTGAACTCGAAGAAGTCTGAAATACCGGGTGATTGGGTCATCTCGATTAATTGAGCAATAAGGTTCATTTTAACAAGGCAACATATTTTCTTTCGGTTTTCTCGAGATAAAGTCAAAGGTTTTCGATGGTTTTCAAACAGTCACTGCGCTGGGATTCTTGTGCTTTTTGGTTTTCCATCTGGCTCATTTTCTTTGAATCCGGCAATATTTTTAATTATTTTTTTCGATTTTTCTATGATTTTCCTATGGAATTTTGCCAATGTTTTAATACGCAGCAATCGTCAGTGGGAGAAAATGAAACGTGAATAGTTAGATAATGACATCGGAGCGATACGTGGAAGCGTCTTCTACGATAATCGATCTTCTAAGAATATTCTCCGGAGCTTGGATGGAGAACAAGGGTGTGTGATGGTGCGTCGAACTCAAGGGAAAATGCGTAATTGGGGGAAATCGGAGGAAATCTTAACAATGAAATATCGAGAGTTTATTAGGAAATAAGTATAATCAACATATAGAGCGTGATCTACTCGTCATAAATTGGAGCGTTAATAGCGTCTGATGTCAGCGGTGATAAGTAGGCTTGCACATTTGAGCGTCTTTATACTGGCTCAGAACCTGCTACATCGTAAATTGCAAAAAAAAGCTCTTGATGTGAAACATTGAGAAGGTGGACGTGATATCGGCTGGGATGAGACGCTATATTATAACTGGCTTCAGCTTTGTTGGTAATTATTGTTCTAACTCTGCTGCCGATATATAGAGGGTGTTTTGACCTGCCGTGCGTATGCCTCGTGACTATAAAATACTCTCTTGGCTTGGCGTCGGAATGTTTTGGGTGCACGACTTCATGTCTGCTTGTAAGACCGCAGGACTAGAGGATAGGCAAGATGACGTGACGACCTTGTTAACAAGATGCTATTGAGTAGACGCTTTTGAGCAAGTGAACTTGAGGTCTCATCGATGCGTTCACTTAGTGTACACATGTAAAGATTTGAATGAAGACATCGTTGTTGATATTTGGGTTATGAGAGGAACTTTGAATCGCTTTTGGGTGATCACATCACGAGACAGCATCCATACAGGTCTCAAACATCCAAAACAGATTCGATTTCAACTCGTCAAAGCATCTGTTGCTCTTTAGAATCGCAATCAGCGAATAGTAGAGGGTCTTATAAATATGAGATTGGGTAATTGCACTAAAAATCTCTCTAGGTCACCTTTGATTTTTAGTTATTTCTTTTGGTCTGTAGGTTGATTGTATGTTTGATTAAGAACTGTTATTTTCTTGAGTTTTAATTCAATTAAGCAAGTGTGAAACTCATCGTTGTTATGGTTTATGTAAAGTTAGGTTTTCTTATATTTTCATTGGTTTGTCTCATATTGTTGTTTCATCATTTCTGGTTTTCACAATATTTTATATATACACCATATTTAATTATTGGTCATATTTATAATTGTTGTGTGTTGTCTCTAATTAGCAATATCAGTCGAGAGGTGATAGCTGAGGGTGCTTTGCTTCTTGAGGTTGTTTAATGGTCAAGTCCTGATTCGTGTTTGCAGTGGACCACGGTGAGCGGAGGACAATACTATATTTATGCCTTAACGACTAACCTTTTGCTTGATTTGTCATAGGAGAGTTTATGGTTATACTTACTTAGTCATGTACAAGAGAGATCTGGCTCAAGTCTGAGCTGTGTATTACTGTAGTAGCATTTAGAATTTGAAAACAAAGGAGATCTTTGAAAGTGCGCGGCTAGTCAATAGGTTATCTGTCGGGTTTCAATGTACAAATTGGGTATAAGTTAGGAGAAGTGCTTTTAGATATTTTTATTGATGAGACAGATCACGGGTTTCTTTTAAGCTGCCCCATTAGGTTTATTAAGCTCGGTGTCGTAATATATTGAATGATGAGAATCTTGGCCAGGTTTACAGTAGAGTGTGTAATGCTAGTCTTGGATATTTGGATCATGAGTCTTCTTATTTAGATTAGAGGCAACTCTTGCGCTCTTTAGTAAAATTTAAATCTGGTGAGAGCTACGTTTTCAAAATCTCAATCATAGGCTCTTGATATTTTGGTATATACGAAGTTTGAGTTTGCTTGGAACCTGACAATTTGTGATCTGAACAGTCTGGAGCGGGGAGTGGGGCCGGTGATATCAAAGGGACGTATCGATTGTTGAAGCATCGGGGACGTCTTTGAAAGTGGCTTGGTCTGGTGCTGATTGGGATATCAAGACATGATTGTGAAAGTGTCTTGGTCTAGGTCGAGTTCAAGACACTGGATTATGAAAGTGACTTGTCTAGGTCTTGAGATTCTATGCAGTAGCAGTTTGAACTTGAACTGAGCCTTTGAACTTGAAAAGAGGTCCAGTCACCTAGGTTTGGTTTCCTAGACATGAGTAGTGATGAAACGGTGGATCGATTTGTTTACTGATAGTGCTGAACTGTGGGGTCCTTTACTAAATGAATGTATTTTGAGCACCCTGAAATGGTTTTCTCGTGGTGGTTCCGTGGAAAGATAGACTAATTGAGTAGGGCAGGAGGTGGCCGAGGATTGCCTGAGGTGCGGTTCCGTAGACCAGTTGTGCCAGGGGAGCTGCTGTCTCTATTGCGGAGATTTAGAGTGGGTCTAGACATGGTTACAAGGCATTTCGTGCTAAGTCTTTTTACCAGACGATAAAGGACTACTAAGTTGGTCTAATGCTAGATACCATTCAGGTCGATCATTGATGAGGATCAAGTGTCATTGGCTCAAGAGTGATTGATGACCAAAGGTGACATTGACTGAACGTGTACTTGAGATAAGTCTATTGAGTCAGACAACGCGTGATTTACTGGCGAGGACAGGGTCCAAAAGGATTTTAGGAGTTTCCTCTGATAGCAGGAAAGACTTGAACACCTTGTGTACATAAGTAGGGGCCCGGGTCAGGCATAGAAAGTAAGCCCAGCCCCTGGAATTAAGGGCCCATGATGACAAGGCCCGCCCCGCGAGACTTTGAACAAATGACCTTTGCTCAATAGTTCCGAGTACGACCTCACGTATTTCCAACTTTTGTGAGTTCAAAGCATCTTTTCTGAGTCGAAACAAACGCGAGACGCGGTATGTTTTATCACGGATTACTCATTTGGGGAGACACATTTTCAGGTGTCTACAATTATGTTACTATGATTGACTTTGCTGGCCCTTCTCCCCATTTTTTCCATGCTCCGGTGAAGTTTCCAYCACCGTCTTCTGAAGCCCTTATTACGGGTGTTCATGCACCCTGTAGTGCTGCTTCCAAGGCTGCCCTTTGGAATGCAATGACTGATAATCCCCCTCCTTCTAACTTCCCTCATGCGGTGGTGGGAGACTTCAATGAAGTTGGTAACCAAGGTGAGAAACAAGGGGGTCGAAGGGTTACTCCGAGTCAAGGTCGAAGATTGCTTGAATGGATGGATAAATTACAACTTTTGGATTTGGGTTTCCAAGGGCCTAGGTTGGATAGGGCACTAGTCAATAGTGCTTGGATCACTGCTCACCCTAACACTAAGGTAATCCATCTTGCTCGCACTTTTTCCGATCACTGTCCCATTATGCTTGTCTTTGATGAGATTGTTTCTAGGGGGAATTATCCTTTTAGGTGTCAATCAGCGTGGCTTGAGCATGAGAATTTTAAATCTTTTTTTGAGAAAAGTTGGGCGAAGGGTAATGGGGTTTTTGTTTCTAGTCGCAATTCTTTTCTCACTGATGTTAAGCCTTGGGTTTCTAATGTTTTTAAGAAAGACTTGCATGCTAAAAATAGATTAATTGCCAGGATTAGGGGAATTCAAACTGCTTTGGGTGTTTCGAATTCACATTTTCTTGTTAATCTGGAAAGGAATCTTTTAAAGGAACTTGATCTTATTCTCAAATGGGAACGTCAATATTGGGCACAGAAAGTTGGTATGAATTGGAGAAAATTTGCTGACTGGAACACTAAATATTTTCACCTTTTGGCTAAAATTAAGCATTCCAAAGGCAAAATTATGGCTCTCCAAAATTCTGATGGTATTTGGATCGATGATCCTGGTTGTCTAAAATCGATGGCTAGAACTTTTTTCAGCAATGTATTTTTCACTACTCATTTGCAGGAACTTCATACTCCTAAGTTTCAGGGTAGGATTACTATTAGCAATGATGATAGTCTAAGTTTGTGCAGGATGGTTTCTAAGGATGAGGTTAAGCATGCTCTCTTTGGCATGGAGCCTACTAAAAGTCCAGGCCCTGACGGAATGCAACCAATTTTTTTCCAAAAAAATTGGGAATGTGTTGGTGACTCAATTACTAACTTGGTTGTTAATTGTTTTATGAATGGTGCAATTGCTAATGATATTAATGACTCTTATATATGCCTTATTCCTAAGATTGATTGTCCTATTTCCTTGAAGGATTTTAGGRCAATTGGCCTTTGTAATACCATTTATAAGATTGTTACCAAAGTAATTGCTAATAGGCTCAAGCCTATTCTTCCTCATTTAGCAATCCTGTTCAGTCTAGTTTTGTGCATGGTAGGTTAATTGAGGACAGTATTTTGGTTGTTAAGGAAATAGCTCATTATTTTAAAAAATGTTCTAAGAATAAGCATATTTGTGCCTTTAAGGTTGATATTTCTAAGGCTTATGATAGTCTTGAGTGGGGTTTCATTCGTGAAACTCTTCTTGGGTTTCACTTTCCTTTGTCTTTTATCAATCTTATTATGAGTTGTATCACCTCCCCTTCTATTATGTGCTTTGGAATGGTGAAATAACTGATAGTTTCCTCCCTTCAAGAGGAATTAGGCAAGGGGATCCTTTGTCGTCATATATTTTTGTGTTATGCTTAGAAAGATTGTCTATCCTTATTGAACAGGCTGTGAGAGATAAGACTTGGATTCCTATTAGAATTACTTCGGATATCAGTATTTCTCACCTTTTTTATGCGGACGATGTCTTTCTTTTTGGCAAAGCCACCAATAGGAATTTGGGAAATATGATGGATGTCCTTAATAATTTTGGTAACATGTCAGGTCTTTTTATTAGTCCCACCAAGTCCAAAATTATTTTTCCTAAGAAAATGCATCATAGATTTAGAAGAGTTCTTGCTTCTTCTTGTGGTTTGAGTGGTTCTACTGATTTTGGCAGATATTTAGGGGTGGCAATTTGCCCTAATAAGCTTAGCAATCGAGGGATTATAGGTATTTTGGATCGAGCGCTGAACAATAAAGAGGAGCGGGGTGTGAATATGTAGAACGTTTACGTATACTTTTGTGCGATTAAAAATCTAATTAAATAACAGAGCAAAGGAAATTTCCAAACATCCAAACCCTCCAAGACAAGCTCCTGCAGCTAAGTAGAATTAAAACTGTGCCTGATGTTTCGTTCAGACACAGCCTCGTTCTTCCTATAAAGATGCAACACCTAATTACAAGCTATAGACACTTCTTACTCACGTCTCACAAGAACTCTTACTCCTCTACCACCCCTCGCGAGAGTACGTTGGTCACACTCTCTCAACTCTATGTCTATGATCATAACTCCCTCTTCAGGCCCTCCTGAATCTGCCATCTCACACCCCCGCTTTCATATCAATCTGCAGAAAGACAACATCTTGAGCAAATCAATGTAAACACTCGCCCTAAAGCTGCTTGTGTTAGTAACTTATGAATAATAGCTCTATTGAATTCTGTTGCTCAAGGTGTGTGTGCTTTGTGTAAATTTCCCGAGCTGGAGTTATATTTATAATGTGACTACTGATATGCGTCGTTAGAAGGCATTAGCTATAGTTCCAGCTACCGTACACTACTCCCTTTTATTGGTTAGGCTAATGCTGTTTGAGTGGCAGAGCTGGACAGGCAATCTCCATCACTCCCGTTTATTAAAACATAGTTATATGCCCTGTTTTTTAACTCCCTTAAAAATCCTCAGTTATTACTCACATCGTTTTTATTTTCATAACCTATTTTCCTATTTTTGAACTGCTCTTCTTTTTATTCAAACCGAGTTTAATCGGAACTACATTTATTTTCAAAATATAAAGACATTTTAATTAAGAAGATTATATATAGTTTTAAGAAATACTTCTAACAGAAAAAAACACTCTTTAATATTTTATGAAAAGATCTTATTATATTCAAAATCATTATTACATTTCCCATCGTCTTGTAATTAGACAAATATCTTTCACAACATAACGGATTATTCTTTAATTAGATGTAAATCATCGGAACTAATATTATTTTGCTCTTTTATCCCATTTGAGCTAATATTTCATCTATCTGAAACCATGCATGATACAGATCAGGTCTAGCAACCCCTAATCTACTTTACCTCAAGTTGATCATTCTTTACAATGAACTCAGTCGCTTCCTTGACTTTGAAACTTCTTCCTTGTTTCCTTCTTTCTCCAATCCTAGGTACAGGCACTTTTCCTTCTCCTAGATGTCTCTTGCAAGTATGGACTAGTACTAAGGATTATTTGTGTATTTTAAGATCTCATTAGATATTCTTCTATTAACTATCGAC